>QVNZ01015384.1:0-13053 GCA_014825645.1 Pseudomyrmex dendroicus
ATCCAACCACAGAGTGTGTGTATCGTACACGCAGTAGAATATCCAACCCACTCGCTGGCAGCATTCAGAGGCACGTTAATGGCAGACGAAGACAAGTGTACTCCACCTTAATCAGATTATACGAAACCGGGCAACCATAAAACATCTAAGACACATAGACACAATGCGAATAAACAAATCAGACGGAAAAGTATTTTTTTTTTTTTTCACTGATTTATCAAACTCAATTACACCAGTAATCGCGGCGAAAAATGCAAACGTTTGCATTGTCTCAATCGTGGAAATTGTCTCTCCTTCTTTCTAATATTTATTTAGTCGCAGCAGGAATTACCGACGATTGTATTTAAAAACTGTTAATGAAGTCGGGACGACGTTCTTCTACGTGATCGTTAAAGCTGACGACTTGTCGCAGGCACAAAACCCGCGACCACCCTTTTCGTGTTACCTTTCGTTGTGTTTATTTTCGCCACGGTAAAATATAACTTAACAATGGTACGTGGTAACGAGATTATATAGATGTAGAGTTTTATTCGCTTGTAGAGTTCGTATGGAAATTTTATACCAGCGATAGCGCATGTTAGTTACTAATTATCTTTCTGGTAAATTATTGCCTGAACATGCCGAGAATTGTGTCGTGCAAATATAAAAATGTATTCTTTCACAAAAAAAAAGAAACCAGCGTCACAGAAAAGTATTTGTGTAATGCGCGATAACAGAGTCAATGTGTGTTCACTTTCTTTTATTTATTTATTTTTTTTTTTTTATCTATTTTTTTGTTTGTTTCTCTTCAACAATATGTGTATGTGAGGAGAATTTTTATTCTTGTACAGATCATCGTTAGTACAAAGATGTAAAATTAGAAATATAAAAGTTAAAATCTCGTGGTTTTGTATTTTTCCATCAGTTTTTCTCGTGACTTATGATACGCTTGTTCTTTACAAAAAGCCTCGGGACGATCAATTAAGAAGTAAAAGTTAAATTTCCTTTCGTCGTTGCGTTTGCAGTTTATCGTCGAGCGAGCAGCGACATACTAATATTCCCGAAATATTAAACGCTCTCGTGTTTTTCTCTTCCTCGCGTCTCTCAATTCTTCTTTTCGTGTCGACCGCCGTTTCTTTCCATTCCAGCTGTCTCATCTCTTTACGATCCCGAAGTCCCTCTATTAAGCTGAGAAATTAAATTACCGAAATTACACCCCAAGGCTGCGCGAGGCCGCCAGGTGGAAAATCTGCGAGATGGCCATCTGCTGTCCCCGTCAAGTCTTTGTCGACAAGCGAGAAAGAGGGTCGTCGTCTCGTTTCTTCTTCCTCCTTCTCGTCGCGGTGGGACCAACGAGATTAAGATTCCGTTACCTTGCGTTAGCCTGTGTGTAATTTTCCTAGACGCGCGCCAGCTGCTCTCGATATCTTCCCGGAGGCGGATTAATATTTTAAATGTTGTTCGTTTAAAAAGCCCCGGAACGGGGTTCTGTGCCTAATACTTGTATAGAGAAATCGATTTTCAAAGATTCTCCTACAACTTCTACGTCGTTATGTTAAAAGTGTCCAGGAGAGGAAAACAATTGTTATAAAACCAATTGTTTTGTTTTGCAACATGAAATTACTAGTACAAAGTGTGTGAAAATTCTACTTTCCACAAATGTCAGTAGCGTAACTTAATATATATGTTAATGAAAATGTTTATTTTGATGTAACACGAAGTCATTTCGAAGAAGCGAGGAATTGCAGCAAAAGTGCGCACGTACAAAGCGTGCATAGATATGTGAATAGTCATCGCATTGTAGGAAACAGAAATTGCATCTTTTATAACATGCTCTAAATATTCGATAAAATTATCTTGTCTTTATGTCGAGTGTTTCGAGAGAAAATAAATCGCCATTATAAAAGCGCGAACGACACGTTTTTAACTAATATCGCAAATATGACGTTCACAACGTACATATATCGTATTTTCATTTGGATATGTTGTACATGTTAAATATCAAGTTACCATTAGTCGTTTTACTTTTTTCCCGAACACGTTTTCCCTGTACGTCGCATTCACTTTTTAAATTCAACTCAACGGTCGCAGTGACCGACGGGCGGAGGCCAATATAGTTAGAAGAATCTCACCGCGAAAATGGTGTCTTCCGTTCTTCCGCTGGCAGAGATGCGGGGATCGTCGAGAGATGCGCATTTGCATTAAAATGCTCGTAGCCACTGAACCGCGTAGCTGTCGTCTATGTTAGGTGGATTTTCACACGTACGCTTTCAAAAGACTCGACGATTGTAAGAGACTCACTGTTTTAAAATAGCTTTAAGTTCACCGCGCCGGTATTCAGAAAAGCTTTTGCTACAGTCGAGAGAGCATTAATGATATTCTATCTTCTGCTAAATTATGCATGCTACACGGTAAGATCATAAAATAAGAGAGACCCGTTTAAAACTGCCGGAAATAATGTAGGTCACCGGCAAAATCTACGAAAAAGCTAAGTGATGTTTAAATAAAACATTTTTCATGTCAAAAATGTATGTCTGTTGTTAAACACGTTTTGTTTCTTTAAGTATGTTAAATATTTCAACGAAAAGAAACACAAAATGTATTCAAATTGGCTGTCAAAAAGATAAAAAATACAATTATTTAACCATTTTCAGATTTAAGAAAGAATTACGGTCGTTATATTGTCGCCCTTCGGTTGACGGCGCGGTGAACAATGGAATTGCATTTTTCGATTTTCGCGCGGGATGATTGCCATTGTTCGCTGTTCGTGTGCCCAACGGGGAGTCTATTTATACGAGAAACCAGTTGAACGTGTCGTTCTTTCGTAGAACTTTTGTGCGCGTGTACGACGGTTTTACTATGCCATCAAATTTCAATTAAAATCGTCGAAAGTTGATTACATGTATGTCACGGAGCTTTTCAGTTTTCATTCCGAAATCGTTTAAGTTTTACAGACGGTATCGGTTTTCCGCGCACGAGCGAAGAAAGGAACATCACCTCCTCGATCTGGATGACGAGCGAGGAGGAGTCTTATCGAAAACAGGATACACAAGTCACTTCATTTTTCAGCGTCGCCACCACCCCCATCTTAGTTTTGTCGTAACACGAAAGACGCTGCCACCACGAGCCGTTATCAAAAGCCACGGGGTAGGAAATCCACGTTAAAGCGACACAAGTGAGAATGTCGTCGGCCCGGTTAGAAAACGAGAGGAAAGATGAGGAAGAGCCGCGCACACGGAGAGTGTGGGTACGTTTGGGAGGATAAACGGCGTGCGGGGAGATGGAAAAGGCAAAAGACGTTTAATGCCCGCCATCGATAATGTCGTCTGAGCCCGGGCACCAAGGAGGATGCAGTTAAGGAGCGAACGAGGTAGGAAGACTCTCGACAAAGCGAGACGAGAGAGAAGATTCGTTCACGAAAGAGGGAAGAAGCGACGAAGTGAGTGACAAAGAGGCAACAACGGAGAACAAGGAGAGATCAGCGCAATGAGGGAGACTGGACGCGCGGTAGGGGGATGACACGAACTAATAGCAGTCGAACGATTAAAACTAACGATCCCGTTGCGTCGACTAGTTCATCCCTGGACTTGTCCCCTCGACCAGGATTAACTGCCGGATGACGAGCGATCCGGCCAAATGAAAATACGGCGCGCTCTGCCTTCCGGCTACCACTTTCCATCTTCGTCCGTCGCGCTAATTGGCGCCTCCGACTTCATCGTTTTCTGGAATCGACTTCGGAATTGTTCGCCTTCGTGAAAAGTTAACATCACGTTTTCGGAATATCGATATGACCGATAGAGTTTTCGCTCGTTAAGTTTTGAAATTCTTATTACACGTTTAAGAAACAGGAATTACGGGGCGATTGAATGCAAAAAAAAAGAGCTCCAAAAATGTAAACTATGCCCGACTTTTATTATGCGAACTTAAAGTTTTCATTTGAAATTTATCGAAGGTATGTTTCGAAAGTTTCACCGTCATGTTTCACCCGAACTTTTTCTGTGAATATTATTTATCTTTGCTACTCGCGACAGTCGGGCAACGTATTCGCTTGTACTACTGCCGGTTAACTTACAACATATTGTTATTCTACTGTGATATAAGATAAAATTGTTGTCCTGTACAAATTTTCCGTCAAGCGATTTCTTAAGGTAATGTAGAACCGATAGAAGTAAAGTGCTATAGCGCTATTCATACAATAGAAATATGCAACTCGATTTTTTAGGAGAAAGATATAATCCGATCAGCCGTCTCTAAGATTCTCACGAGCACTAGGTTTCTCGATACCACCAAGATTTAGATTCATGAGAGTTGTTTTTTTTTTTGCACGAAGCAGCGCATGTGCGTGTTTGACTCGTGGCTGTATTCTCGAGACGATAAAGATAGCGAACGAGGATCACCTATCGACTGAGAAATTACGCAATATGTTATCCTCATTCTAACTTTTCAAATCATGTACCTTCTTTTGATACTTCCTTCCTTTATGCGGAAGATGCCTTTTGTGGGCTGTAGTATAGATTGCAAGTAGTATAGATCCTACATATTTCACGACGTTATCCTTTATATAAAGGATTTTTTTTAATATCTGTTCTCTCTTTATACACATTTATCTCAAAAAATAAAATATTTTCTATATAAAAAATATCTGTTTGTGTTGAAATACAAAAATTAAAAGAAGCGCAAATGTGACAACGTTTTTACTTGAGATTTTTGTTCGACAAGCTCCGCAGCGTCTACAGCCTTTTACGCAAAGGATTCTTACGTAAAAGGATCCGTCGGATCCGTCAATATCAAGATTTATGGAACGTTTGGGGATAGATATTGGTAATTCAAAATCGTATTTCGTTCGTCGGCGACACTATGAATACACGTTTTCTGGACCAATTCCGCACGCGATAGAAGTGCGCGAAATAGGTAATCCATCAGGAAAACGACATCGTAAGACTCTTGTACACATACTATACATCACACGCACTCTGCGTTTTTCCTTTCGTTCTCTCTCTCTCTCTCTCTCTCTCTCTCTTTCGCTTTCCACATACGGGTGCGCAGAAAAAGACATATAGAAAGAAAAAAACAGGACACAGAACGTGGAGGGGAAAGGAAACTAGAGGGAAGCCAGGACAATACCCCCCGGAGTTTCCATCGTGACCAGCATTTTCGATTCTTCGCATAATTCATTTTTTTCTTCTCGAACGCTACCACCACTACCTACAGAGACTCCTCCATCGACTCTTTCGTTATCGGTACTACTTTTTTCCTGTCACGGCTTTCGAGGACACACGCTTCCATTGGTTTTCGGAGTATTGATCGATCGCGCGCGTTTTGCGAACGAGACACGAGCGCATTCGCGGCCGTTAGGGGACAGACAGTTAACAATTTAAAGGAGATCGTTTCGAAGAAATTTGAAAAAAAACAAACAAACAATATATTATAAAAACAAAAAAATTTTAATTATTTAGATTTATTTAGAATTATTTACATTTCTGCGTGCGTGTGTCAAAAAGACTTAGCAAATATGCAAAATGATAGAGCAAATGCGTGCTTTTTTTAGTTTTATGATGACGTAAAATATATATTTTTAAAACCAAATGTATGAATTCGACAAATATAAACTAGAAGCAACATGTAATGCTAATAATATGTTAAATATAACTGTATCACTATCAATCACGTTTCGACTTTAGTTCTAAACTTTTAAAACGTTCGATCTGTGCACATTTTACTTTTAATTTGACAACATTTTATATTAAGTTATTATAATTAAAACAGTGTAAAATGAAAAATTGTTTTATCTAATACTTAGTTGTGATTTTTTATTTAAGTGAATATCAGCAACTGAAGATGACTTATTGTTATTGTAATTAAAGTCAAAATGTATTGACAGTACATTTTTTATTTAACAAATTATTTGCATTACCTGCTTCTGCTTCATATTTGTCGAATTCATTTTAAAATAATCTTTCGTAACATTATATATACCTTATGTATATATATTTTATTCTCTCATAAAACATTAATTTTCAATAACTTATATTCGCACGAGAAATTAATTTACATTAATTAAATTTACATTTAACGAGAAAAAACAACACATAGTACGAAAGAGGTATTTAATATAAACGGTTTCAATAACCTATTCAACTAAGTGTAATACTTGCTAATTCATTGTTCACGAAAAGCTCGTAGCAGTTAATAAAATCTCTCTCGAAAATTACGACAAACACCTACCACAGCGGGCATCTCCCGTATTGCGTTCCTGCCTCAGAATTAATACAGCGACGTGTATTGGTGCGTGCGGCGTTTGTACGTGCACGGCGAATTCCAGATCTTTTCCTATGTAAAGTTGCCTAGAGAAGCACTTGAAGACGAAGAACGATCTTGACGAGACCTCGTGCATGCCATTTGCTATCCCGCGCATTATCCTCTTGTAATAGGGTTCGCACATGCGATCGTGTCACGAGATTCCGCAGACTTCTCAAATTATGATGAAAATTGGAGAACCGCAAGTGTCGTATCTTGATCGTACAAGTTATTCTATCTATTTCTCGTAATATGAAGTCATCATAAAGATAATAGAAAGCGAAAGAAGGAATACATGTGTGCGTGACACTGAGATTTTAACATTTCTCGGAGATTTCAACATTTTTTTCTCGATACGTGTAACATAGTTTTAATTTAACAAAATAATATGTGTATCATATAACAATTAAAGTTATAAAAATCATAATTTATTGCGGGATTTTATGCAAAAACTTGATAATATAAAAATTATATTCATTCTTCGTTTTGTCTACACATTTTGTAAAATGGAATTATAATTTGCGAACTTGGTTTCTTCGTTTTTTTAAGTTTAATTCGTCGCTCTAATTCCAGCAAAATGGAATATTTCGGAATAATATACTGTGTTAATTTCAACGCACGTGGCCCATTCTGCACAGTTATCGAATATGTCTCTATCGCGAATTACTGCGAGAAACTCGATTTGAGTTTGCCGTATAAGGGAATGATTAAATACTACGGTAGCGCAACGTTGTAGAGCCGTTTACGCATATCTGCTCATTCATATAATCGTATCGTTTGCGCACACATCCGTATCGTGAGTTACTACGTGAAACTCGATTCGAGTTTGCCGAATTAAGGGGTTATTAAATAATATTACGCTCTCGATACACGACACGCTTTGTTTATCGCGGAAATGGAGAAATGCCTCTGTATAACTTTATCCAAGATAATCACGTGATACACGATTGTTGCCTATTATCGTATATATAGTGAATGTGGCAATTCCTTTGATAACAATAGCGCATGTATTTCAACACAATCGATCAGTTTTGTTTCAATAAACTGTCGAGCATTGTTGCTAATTTCAAGTTTATGCTCTTGATTTGGAAAATATTACTGCACTCCAAAACAAATACAAATTTTTTTATTAAAACTTGACGATTTTATTAAAAATGTTTTATTAGAAGTTGACGACACACAATTTTTGCACTTAAATCAAATAAAATTAAAGTGTATTTAAGTAAACTAGCGTTCAACAAAATGTTGCGGAAAAAAATCTTTAATTAACTTTCTTTCTCTTTCTCTTTTGCATGGCCTTTCAGAAATTTCTCAGATCCGCAATTTATGGCATCTAATTGAAAAACGAGACCTTTGAAAAACTCACAGAGCTAGTTGGAAGGAACTTCACGTCTGTGAGGGACACGGACGACATTGACGACGACTGATCGTGAACTAAGCGAGCGAAATGGCGAGAAAGAGAGAGAGAGAGAGAGAGAGAGAGGGAGAGGAAGCGAAGGATAGCACGAAATACCATTAATAATTATCGCGCTTAAACAAAGGATCGTCAAGTGGATGGTCGAACGACTTGCATAAAAGACCTTGACAGGATCAGCCGTTCTGCCTCATGAATATTCCGTCCTTCATTGCTGGAAGCTAAGGGTGCGAGTGGAGCGCGAAATCATTTCGAGAGATTGATAATCGGACATTAAAAGCGGCGCCGACGCATTCCGGTGACACGCGCGAGACAACGTTATGACGCCAGTCACGATTTTCCCTCGGTGGCCGTCGACGACGACGAGACCCGACGACGAGATTTTATCCTGATGGAATTCCAGGACGGATAAGGCGCATCGTGCTGACGCGGATCGAGATTTCTCCAAAAGGACACAGAAACGGTAAACGATCATAAAATAATTCTTGACAAAAATAATGTCAGCGTGAAATTAAAAAACAAATATTCTCTCTCTCTCTCTCTCTCTCTCTCTCTCCATGTGTCATAATACTGTCAGCCTGGATTACGGAGATATTTCATCAAATTTATTTTGTCGCGCGACACATACAACTAACAATTTTGTATTTTTGTAAATATTTGTCACAGGTTTTCGATTCGTTGCGTGATGGTAAAATTTATGCGTCGCACACTATATAATAAAATTGTGCATGCGCATATTTGGATATATGATGCATTTTTATTTCGTTGAATCGGCGGCGGTTATTGATTCATTATGTGTTTGCGCAAAATATACTTGGTCTGTTAAATAAATAGAAATCAGTAATAATATTTGTCAGAGTCAGCATATTGCGTTAAGTATTTGCCTGCATACACGATGAACGCGCAACGTACACAGTCTGCGAACACCTATAATTGCGTGTTATAAGTGTCTAATTACGAAGGAGCAATCAATAAACTTTTGAAAGTTGTTGTGTTCCGAGAAAACTGAAAATTCCAACAATTAGTCAATCGCGCCACTTCGATTCTGATAGTAGACAATAACAGAAGTTCATCGATTTAACGTTAAATCAATCTTGTACGTAAAAATCGTTATCCAAGTACGTCGCTTTCCAATGTTGTCGACGGTAAAATTATCTTTTTCTTTGTTTTCTTGACAGAGAAAAAAAAGTAGAAAAACACCGAAAAGCAACGCGGCGCGGATCCGTCATAATATTTAATACTGAATAACATTACGAACGACATAACCAACAAAATAAATATGATATTCATGCACTTTGATACTTTTCACATTACGCATTCGCATTTTTAACGATGACAGTAGTATCGCTGTTTTCACGACATCTCCATCGGCAATTAATATTTAACTATCAATTATCACAAGCTTCGTGCGCGATTTTTCTTGCACACCTCTGTGCTTTTTCCCAATCATCTTCTCATATATTCTGGCTCATAAAAGGTTTGTTTCAAGCGTAATAACAAGATTCGTTCTTTTTTTTTTTACGATGCAAGCTCAGCTTTTTCGCGTCTTATTTTTCACGACGAGGTTTACTGGATGTTGAATACGACCCGCCCAGACCACGGGCCATTGTTCCCGCTGTTATTGTCGACCGTTTCCTGGTTAACTTTTTTAATTTATTTTATTGATTCTGTTGGTTTTTATAGCCAATCAAAATATGTTTCATAACACGTCTCGATGTGTACAATCTAGTAATGTGAAAAAAACATTGGAATGGTAAATTTAAGCACGCAAAAATACAATTTTCGACGTAATTTCGTTAAAATTCTCGCGTAATTTATAATTCGATTTGCACATCTACCATCTATTGTTATTCTTGGTTCAAAAACATGAGAACATTTCCACGTGCGTTCGGTTGCTTCGATGAAACTTCACGGCGCCGCAGGAATAACTGGTGGGCGGATTTGCGCTGTCGTATATTTACTGGAACAGCGCGCTTGGATTCCGTCGCAAAAACGGCGGGACGCAACCGAGCATTCGGTCGTATATCTGACCGAGGCGTGAAATTAATGCTCCTTGAAAGTTAGACGCGCCAAAGAGCGCGGATTGTGTGACGTGACGCGAACTTTTATCACGAAATACGTATAATGTGAAAATCCCGACGGCGGCGGAGACGACGGCGGCGGCGGCGGCGGCAGTGGCGACGGCACTCGCATCCGTGAAATATTCTAATGTCATTAAACATTCATAAACTCGCTGTAATACCGCGTCCCCTGCGCAAACTTTATACCTGTTTCTGGTCTAAAGTAATATTAAATGTTTTTCACGATGAAAGTGAACAGTATAAAATTCAAAGGGCGCGCAGATATGTCGCGCGCGCGTGATATGAAGGCACACGATTCGTTTTATTGATAAATATTATTTCAATATTTATCAATATGGACCGTCATAGAAACTGCGCTGCGGAAAAAAGAGCAGTCGCGAAAAGCAAATTTATGTTTAATGACGTAAATCGAAACTGCTCTCATTGTCCGCAAATATAGAATCGCTTTGACACATCCTCCGCACAAAGAAAGAACTGTTTTATTAAAACTATTTTTTTTTTTTTTTTTTTTACATTGTACTGTGCTTTATATGAGAAATTCACCGTATATGTAAACACTCGTATTTTTCATGTGCGCAAATGTTCGTGCGTGCACGTTTTTTGCGCAAATTCACAAAGGTTTTACGCAAAATCTCGTATCAATGTAGCTTTATATGTATTAAACATGAAATTCCGCGAAGAACGTTTTATCGAACTCATTGAAATAATATATTAGCCCTTTCTTGTTACTGATGCGTCCGCGGCCAACGATGACTTTTTTATGCGCAAACAACGTCGCGTGCGCGCTTTTACATTTTTACAACGTCACGCTTTATGCGCTTGGTGTATGCAAATTATTTACTGTGCAAACACATCCCTCGTTATTTTCGCTACTAGACGGCCACGCAATATCTTTTAACTCTCCGGTAAAGTTTGTGAGAAAGAAAAAGGAGCGAGAGAGCGGACGAGGAAGAGAGTTGCGACGCGCGTTGCACGGCAGTTCGCGCCATACGGCAGACGAGGATCGTGGATATCCGATGTTATATATTCACGCCTCCATGCGATTGCATTTCGTCGAAATTTTCCGTACGTCCGTGTTCTCTCACTGTGGCACTGGCGGCAATGCAAAAACAACGAGCCATATCCGGCTCCGGCCGACGTCGCCCGTATATCCTGACGCGCAGGTGTAAAATTAATGCGCCTGGAAAGTTTTATCGCGGAATAAGCAAATAGTCCTCGCTTTCTCTTTTCTCTGTATCATTGTTTGACCAAATATCCACATTTCATTAAGCATTTTTTCATGGCTTTTCAGGATTTATCGAGTTATCGCGGCGTTACGTCTTTGTTCGTAATTTGATTGCGTTATATAGATACGTATCAGCATCAAATCTAATCCACAATCGGACGCATGGAATTCAGCAACTATATATCGCCGATAAATAACGTTTAATCGCAGTTGTTTTTATTTTTTATCTTATGTGTGTAATGGTATACTTATTTATGTTGTCAAGTTTCGCTATGTGTGTTGTTTCCCCATCCCGAATAAACTGCAAAATCACTCACCGAAGCGAGCAAATACGTGGAAACATTTGCGAGAATAAAAATCGACAGACTGTTTTCAAATGCCACGGCATGAATAAATACGATTGAAAATACTCGATCCGCGCCTGCGTTTGAAAACTTTAAAACTTTTGGGATTTATAAATTCCGGCGGACAAAAAAAATTAATAGGATCACTTTGAATATCTATCAGCTTATCGCTAACGCGCGGAAGCGTGCGTGCGTACGTGCGTGCGTGCCTCGTGTCGTATCACTGTCCCGCAACTTTTCGTCTGTGTTTCATTTTCGCGCCCTTCTTTTTCATCTCGCTTTCTTCCCTCTCTCCTAAGCTCCGCTAACTTCGTTGCTCTCATCTCATTTCGTTTCATTTCATTCTATTTCATTTCATTTTATTTTATATCACGCGCCGCGCGACCGTTACGACGCGCGAATGCGCGGTAAACGACGTTTTCTCGTTTCCGTCTTCTCTTTTTTTTTCCTGCATGCTCTTATTCGGTGGTTCGCGGCGGCGGAAGAACGGGACGGGATGAGGAGAGAAAAAAGAGACAGAGGAAAGTGAAGTGGGGAGCGTTAGGTTTTATTTCCCATCGTAAACAATATTTTTATTGCCGCCTCATCTTGAGAAAAACGTGGGGTGCGAAAGTGTAATTCCGGGGGATGTTTGCCATTCTTGTGCATGCCGACGGCGCAGCGTAGCATGACCGAGCCGCTTCAAAGACGACGTTAACTCGTTTTCAGGAGGTTGATGTTCCGATCTTCGCGAAGTGAAGCAGAACGAGCCTATATGTTACGCACGCCTTAACTTGTGCTCTTCTTTCGCTCTGTTTTCGTTCTTCAAAATGTTCGGAGAACAGACAAACGAATAGTATGCTTTACTTTTCTCTTTGTTTTCTATCCTTATGCTTTCAGTGAACTTTTGTTTTTAATCGCATTACAAACATATTATCTATTATAAAATATTCTGAATTTTAAATACGAATATATGAACCTATGTAAATTTAATTTCAAATGTGAGAAATTATGTAAAAACAGTCTTACAACGAATGATACAACAAAGAAAAGACAGAGATTAAATTAGACAACGCTAGAAAAATCTCCTCAAGCGCAAAAATTAACAAACTTAAAAATATAAAAAAGAGAAAAAAATAACAAAATAAAAATTACAAATTATTAAATAATAGATAATTATATTATAGTATTCTTTTAAAGCTATAATAAGGCTGAGAGAGAGAAAGAGAGAAAGATAAAGAGTGAGAATAAAAATAAAATAAACAGCCGCGTGATTACAATAGCGTAAATATATTAATTAAGATATACATTTGCTTTAAAAAAAAAACTTTCTTTTAAATAATTAAAATGTTTTAATTATTTAATGAAGCAGATGTACCAGAAATATGTAAAAACAATGTACAAGCTGTGTTTTGTGTAACAAAACCGACTGCACATATAAAAATGATATATACTTTAGATGCTAATTTGCTGCTTATTCATTATAAAAATATATATATTTTTCAAGTTTTAATGAGAATAAAAGCACCAAATCTGCATGATATATTTCAATGCATATTATCAAGAGGCACGGTAGTGCCTCGCGCCAAGTTCACGCGCAACGAAGTGGCGCTCGAACTGCGCGAGCACACTGTGCCTTGTTTATGCGAGAATGAGGCTTTTCAGTGGAGGGGAGATGTTTAATTCAGCAATTTTTCAATAACAACTGAACCGATCGACTTCTTTTTAGTCTCG
>QVNZ01015385.1:0-14119 GCA_014825645.1 Pseudomyrmex dendroicus
TATATCGCATATCGATATATCGATCTTCTTTTTGTTTCTAATTGCCGATTCCAGCAAAGTGTTAAAATTTGATTAACCAAAATGTAATGGATATGTCCAATGGATCATAGATGATCTATTCGACAAAATATATTCTGATTATTACATAAAATTCAGTCATGCATTCTTCCTTGTGCAATACATTCTGATTGGAAATTATCATTTTCACCCCCTTGTATCTCCGAAACCGTGTCTATGCTCATCTTGAAATTTTACTGGAGGATTAATGTTTCATCTAATAGTACTATTTGCCATAAAAAAAGTTTGAAATTCGAGGTCCAAAAAATGGGCGAAATTTGCCATCACTCTTTAAAAATTAGCAAGATTTTAATTAAGATTTTATTTTTCTTCTGAAGTTTAGTATTTTAGTATTTTAATATTTAACGCGATAAAATCATCAAGAACCAGTATACGACTGATTTGATAAATTATCAGTCAGAAAATTACGCATATTTTAGCGTTTCAATTGAAACATAACACACACACATAAGCGCGCGCGTTTTTCAGAAATTCTTCAAATAACGATTTTGAAATGTTATTTCGCCTATATATATAAGTGTGCGGAGACACAAAAGGGACATTTTGTTCAAATTGCATTCGTAATTGAGTTCTTGTATAATTCCGTCCAATTACGAAAACACAGTTCGAAAGATTCGACATCTCCGCGTTTCGACGGACCATATTTAAAAAGTAACCGCCGCGAGATGCAATTCTCTGCGGCATTAATGCGTGTAATGGCTCTTTCGATTTTCCAATTTTCGTCGCGAGCGCTCGCAAATTTCGCATCTATCCCGAAGCCATCCGCGGTAGATCACGAATTCTCGTAGTGACGAGCGCCGACGCGGAAAACATCGTAGGCGACATACAAATTACGGAACCGGCCGCGTGCGTCCGTGACTGAACGCCATAATTCGTGGAGACAGTACGTGTTACCGATCAAGATAATTTTGATTGGAGCGACGCTGTTGCATGCCGGATTTTCTTTCCGCTTTTGCGCCGCGATTGCCAGCGTCTTTCTCGATGCGCGAGTCCATATCCGTGTCGTTATTATGTTGTTACGCGATGATCCTCAAAAAGTGAATCCGCGCGCGCGATGACGAGGCCGCGCGCGCATGCCATGCGCGTGAATAAACGTCGACGTTCGTTACGCAACGCCGGTCGCGACATTTCGACGCGAGGGTCGAATTCGAGACGGAGCTAAAGCCACGTAGTTTTTCACTGGATGCTAATTAGGAGTCCCGTTTAATTGCTTCGTAGACAGTTCTAATTACAAAAAGGCGATTCGCGTGCGCGTCCTTTGTATTTGTTATTCATCGGGTTTAACAAATTTTAAATTTTTTTTTAATGTGTTTGGACAACCGTAAGTAAAAATATTTTGTTTCAACTAATTGCTACATTTTGTGTTACATTTCGTCAAGATCAAAAAGATATCGTTTCTCTACGAAAATATTCTAAAAGTCCGAATAATAATTAAAATCAAATACAATTTTGTTTTTGTGACAAATGCGAATTGCGAGAAATACGCAAGATGTTTCGTGAGATTCGTATTAAAGTCCACGAGTGCAAAATCAGCTAAACTTGAAACGAGGGTTTGTCAGCAAAATCCATTAGACGCAAATATGACCTTCCGCAATTTAAAAATTGTAAGCGCACATATTGCGAAGATCTCGTTAATATTAGAATGTCAGTTTTTATTTGCCTTTTGTTGAAAGTTTAAATCATTCGTTGAAGTTTATTACAATCTAAAAAAAATGTATTTTTTTTTTATTTTTCATAAAACAGTTTTCATAAAGTCACGAAAAATTACATCGCATTCTTTATAAAGATATTTATTATCGATTTTAATCGAAACTGAGAACTTGCGAGTTGTCGCAAGTTTCTACATCCGTTCTTTATTGTAAAATTTGGTAAAGCAGGCGAAGTTTCTCTCACACGCGCGGAGAAAGATAGAGACGAACCTTGTATTCAGAACGAGTTCTCGAAGGCAGAGGCGCGTCAGAAGAGTTGGCAAGCGCTCGCGGCGGAGGACAATCAATAGAGACTCGCATGTAAGAATGCATTAAAACGATCTACGAGCGTAAGACAAAGCGACCATGTGACTGGAACAGGTTCCGGGGAGCCGAAAGTGCGCGCGCGCACGAGCGATTACGTGTGCGTGCGTGCGTGTGTGTGTGATGCGCGCGAAATGAGCGAGCGCTCGCTCTAAAGATAGAAGTTGATGTGTCTTGAGCTAAACGCAACACGTAGTTTCTAAATCAGATTGCCGGCACGAAACAAAGACAAACGTCGACGCGATCATCGAGCGCGCGGAAATTAGCGAGTCCGCGCGCGATAAGCGCCAACATCGCGAATTCGGTATTATCGCCGTATCCGTCCGCCGGAAATGATGCGGTTCCCAAGGCAATCCTGCCTCGTACTTCGATGGAGAATTGCAGATTGACTTTTGGTTGGAATCGACAGCATTTAATGAGTTTCAAACGCTACTGTCTATGCAAACAGCCGGTGTTTCAAGAACGTCTCCGAACTGCCGTCGGAATGGACAAAATCGAGAGATACTTGCAAGCTAAAGAAATAATTTATGCAAACTGTTTAAATTGATGATGTTACATACTTCATTCTCTCGTTGAGCGCAAGCAGTTGAAGCAATTAAGTTCAAATAATTGAACAATAATGCAGAGAGAGAGAATAAAAATGAATCACTTTTTTAAATGGTTTTAGAAGTGTCACCGGTTTTCTACACGACTTATATTTTTTATTATGATATTTATTTAAGAATCGTTACAATTTTAGATCTGTAAATGTAGTTTTTTCAGAATCATAGAAAAACAAAAATAATACACTATTATCCGCTTCTCTCTTACGTTACGTCATGTTCGCATAATATGCAAACATAATATAACGCAGCACAATTATAAAGACATGAGTTTTTCCAAAATCGAGAAGACAATTGCAACAAGTCGGAAAAAAGTAGTTGCTCGCGTTTGCCGATCTGACAGATTTACGATACGTACAAGCCAAGTCGGCGGCGCGCTCGAAGTTAAGGCGTCGGCTGGTATCGCGAATATCAATGTTAATCGTAATGGGCGATTTAACCTCGTCAGTATGCGCGTTCCATTTTCCTAGCCGACACGCGTAGCGTGGCGCACACACGGTCTTCGACGTACGTATGAATGACGGGGGGAAAAATAATCGCGCCTGCGCCAAGAAAGTGGCACCGTTCTGCTCGCGATCTTCGTCGACGAAGATTGAAAGTACACGTAGCGAGCGAAGTGACGATTTCCGTCGATGACGGATCGTCGGATTGTAAAAAATGTGCGTGTAGATTTATATAAATAAAAGTAAATGTAAAATTTATACAAGTGATAATGGAAATGGTGTGTAAATACTCGTATAAATTTATGGACATTAATAGTTTTACCTTTTATCGAGCAATATTAGATGATTGCGATAAAAATTGCAGAAATGGTAAATTTTATGTAAATGTAAAAAAAAAAAAAAAAACGATTTGGTAATATTTTATAAAAATTGCAGCTTTAATGTCATCTATAAAAATGTGAATTTATTCTGTGAATTTATTTAAATATTTGCTATAACACACACGCACGCACGCACGCTGCGTAATTTTTTGTATAAAAGTGTTTCGATTCTGTTTTTTCCTCTTTGTATTTCATCAATATCAGAACGAAACTAACAACCTTGAGTATAAAACGGCGAAAGGAGAAGATAAACATCGAGACGTGCAAACTTAAATTTTCTCTCGATTATTAAGAATTGTTTAAGAATGACAGGTTCTCACCTTGCCGAGTTTATTTTCGTTCAATTCCTACTCGTTTTACGAGCCGCAGCGCTTTCGCACCGCCCGAACGGAAGCCGGTCGATCCGCCTTTATCCTCCGTACCGTCTTCCCGAAACATCAAGTTCGCGCAGGAAGTTGAAACTTCTGCGGCGCTCTGTACACTGTCGCAGGTATATAGGAAGAGAAAACAGAACAGAGAGACGGAAGAATACAAGCTTGAAAAGAGACGGGGAATCGCAGTCGGGCGTGCACGTAAAATGTGCAATTGGACTAACGACGACGCCGACACAACGACGACGACAACGATGACGTGCGCGATACACACGGCTTTCGGTGGCCGCTAAGGACGCTCGTTTATGTGCACGTGCGCGCACACATACATACGCGCTCATACACATACACACACGTAAGTACGCACGCTTGTACTCGAGAGAATGGTGATGCATCGGAGCATTCGTGTATATCGTCGTCGGCGTCGTCGTCGTCGTCGTCGTCGTCGTCGTCGTCTTCTCTGGATGACGGTGGTGATGGTAACCGGTCGGTGACGGTGTAGAGTCATAGAGGAAGGTCGTGGTGTTGGTAGATGGTACGTGCGATGGCGGTTAGAGTAGTGGTGCATCGGCTAGTTGCATTGCCGATTGTTGGTGGTGATGGTGGTAGTGGTGGTGTAGTAGTAATAGTACAGTAGTAGTAGTAGTAATAGTAATAGTAGTGGTGCCGGCGGCGATGATGATGGTGGTGGTAAAATCGTGCCGGTAGTGGTGGTCACAATGGTGGTGGTAGTGGCGACTGGTGGTGGCGGTGGTGGCAATGGTGGTGGTGGAATACCGAAGTTGATGGTGGGGTGGTCGGATGGCGGCGCTCGTAGCGCGCAAGCCGTACCGTCCGACGCGGATGCAGTTACGGGAGCGCAGCGCGACCCAACGCAGCTCGACTTAACGTCGCATATCCGGAGCCGGATCAAACGTCGAGGCCTGGCCAAGTGGAGTGCGTGTGCGTGGTGTCGTCGTCTCGTCTCCCTCTCGCTCGTGTGTTTGACGCGCGAGTACCGGGGAGCAGGGGGAGAGAGTGACGCTTTTTTAAAGAGGTGGACAGAGTGCAAGGGAGTGAAAGAGGACGCGGTGCACACACAAGGACGCGAGGAAAGTAAGAAAGAATGAAGAAAGAATTATTTGTCGTAATAGGGGAAGCTCTTCTTGGTCCACAGTAGAGCGGGTGAAAGACGGTTAGAGAGAGAAAGAGAGAGGGGAGAAAAAAAAGTACGTGAAAGTGATCGGAAGGACCGAGAAGGGTTGCGAATACGCGCGCGAGAAAGAAAGTGGAAAAAAAAAGATTCCGATCGAGACACGCGAGTCGTTGTCGCCGCTGCCGTCGCCGCCGTCGTTGTTGTTAATTGTTGTTGTTTTGTTGTTGTGCAACGCGCGCCGGTTCGGAGTTGTCGATCGTAAGAAAAAAAATCGTCGATCGCGCCGTGAATTCGTCGTCGAACGTCATCGGCCGCGTCGTCAGCTACGAGCTGTCACGGTAAAGAGGACGAGAGAAACAGGAGGAGGATCGACGAAGGTCAACCGGGTGGAATCGGCGAGCGAAGAGAAGAGATCGCCGCCGATCGCCGTCGTTGTTGTAATTATCGTGGCATCCGTGTTATCGCGTCGCGAGGGGTGCGAAACGGAGGGAGAAGAAGACCGGTGCTCCGCGAGAAGCGCGTAGACACACCGCAGCGAAACGGAGCAACAGGCTCCTTCCAGAGGGAGAGAGAGAGAGAGAGAGCGAGAGCGAGAGAGAAGTACGAGGGAGGGGGTGGACCGGGGGTGCATCGTTGCACATCCGTCGATCGTCGCGGCGCCCGCGCGTCCGCGTGTCATCGGCTTACGACGTGGCTGAATTTGTCTCGGTTCGCCTGTGCTCCGTTTTTTTTCGCGAGTGTACACACGTCAAGAGGAAGTAAGAGATCATTCCGAAGGAGGAAGACTACAGAAAAAGAGTTGTCGCGGATAACAAGAAGGATGCCGTCGGGACAAAAGAAGTATTGCGGAGACCGGCAGCTCGGAGTGTCGCCGAGTCGTGAGAAGCTGTAAAGAAGGCGCGCGACGGTCCTTCCTACTGTCGCGAGAGTGAGTAGTCGTCGTTTTCTTGGATATGTGAACGTTGCACGAAGAAACAAAAAGAGAGAGAGAGGGTTAGAGAGAGAAAGAAAAAGGAAAGAGGAATGGCAAAGGGGTAGAAAGATGGATAAAAAACCGCGCGTATTAATTCGACGGTTTGAAATCCGACGGTTCTTGAATACGCTCGCACGGCAATTAGTTAGAGATTACGCGAGACGGAGTGTGTCGGGAAGAACGTAAGAGATATGCATGTGCATGTACGTAGATTGTGTGCGAGTGAGAGAAGGAGTGTCCTCCGCGGCACGCGCGCGCACTCGCGTTCGCGCGTGTGCGTCGAAGGAGAATGTGCACGTGTCATCGTGTGTGGCTCTAGGTGCGCGAGGAGAGGAAGAGACATGACGAGAGAGAGAGAGAGAGAGAGAGGAAAGAGAGAAGAGGAGAGGAGAGAGTAATAAGAGGGGCCGGATCGACGGCCGCGACGCGCGTCGGCTTCTCTTAGACACCAAAATGGCCGAAAAGATCGCGCGCTCGCGAGCGATAGCGGTTTCTTCGTTTACGATTTTGCAAGTGCAATGAGAGAGGAATAATAACGAGAGGAAAGAGCAGAAAGATATGCGATAGAAGAAGATTTGCGAAGGAGACGCCCCGCGTGCCGTCATTTTTGTTATCGCGTCTGTTTTGTCTACGATCGTTCTCCATCTTTCGACGGCTTCTTCCTCTCTTTCTTTCTCTCTTTCTCTCTGTTTTTCTCTCTGTTTTTCTCTCTCACTCTCTCTCTTTCGCTCCCGAGCGGCGAATTGACCTCGTTACGACCGCTAGACGAGCTATTTCGCACGCTGGGAGTCGCTCGAGAATTTTCTCATTGCCGATATGAAGGTGATATTATCCTCCGGTGTGTTTCTCGAAAAGTAGTAGCTGCAGTCGAATTCGATACGAAACTCATACGATTCACTTTCGACTTTTCATATTCTTTCTCCTCCTGCATCACAGACGCGAATCGCAGCGCGATAGAAACGTAGTCTTTTTGTTAACGCCGGCTTTTGCGGCGCTTATTTTCCGCGAAAAGTGAGAGAACACAGCGCAAAATATTACCGATACGCGTTTTCGCGTATTACGCGCCGCAATTCATTTTGTCGATTATGCGTGTAAAAAAAAAACGCGCGTGACGGCTGAAATTTGTGCCGGCAACGTTCGGTGTCCGTGTAATATAGAATCATAATTTCACGTCGATAGAAAAGCATCGTTGTAATTATTAATCCGCGAGTTGTTTCACGCGAGCGAATTTGATCCAGATCGATTCCAATCACGCCATTGTGTCGGATAACGTTTACCGGGGTTCTTTTGTAATGGCCGAGTTGAAAAACACATTGCTCTGCGTAAGGGTCTCGTTTGTTTTCCCCTAAAATCGATGCGAATCGGTAATAATTTGCGCTTTGAAGAACGGAAATATCGAATATCCCTCATTTTATTTGTCGTTCACTTCACCGATAAGCTACGGTTGCACAAAGTGCCGCGAGAAATCGAAGAAAGTTAGATAAATTTCGAGAAAAATACGAGACGATAATTGAACTTGCGAGTATTGTGTAAAACAATTTTTTATTACACGTAAAAGTATTATTCGCGTACAAATTTAAAAAATTGTGTTTTTAATCTTTCAAAAAGAGAGTTTTGCATAAATGTGACACTAGTATACTTGTCTTGTAATTTATTAATGCGTAATGAAAATATTAAAAAAGAAAAAACACGACAATACGTAGTGCAATTGTTTTAATTCAAAAATTTTCTAACTGAAGTTTCATAAACGGCGCGCGATCTCTAATGCCAATAACGATTATGAAAACGGTTGTGCGGAAAAGAGAATGTAGGACAAAATGAATAACGATCGAGTAAAACAAAAAAAAAAAAATACGATTGAAAACAACTAGTCGTCGGAAGATGCAACACGCGCGCATCTGTCAGTTTTATCGAGCGAAGCCGGTCGCGTCACGTGTTCCGCGCGCGGAAACCTGTCGCTCCGACAAGTCGGAGAGACCGGAACCTCGTTGTCTCCGACGTTACCGACGTGTATATTGGACGATATATATACGCGCGAACGTCCGAAAGCTGAAAACGCCGAGATTCAAACGCGCGCGGGTGCAAATCGAAATTCCTTCGCTTCCCGCGTCGGATTTCGGTTCTGACGACGTCGCTTCATTCTGATATTCTGCCAATAAATTTCGACCATTCGAGAGAGAGCGCCTTTGACATTTCCTGACATGTTCCACGAATGCGATATGATCCACGAAATTCGCTCGGGACGTGCAGAAATTTTTTCTTTTGTTGTGAATTTCGAGTCTTTTTCTATTTTTGTAATATTTCCATGACGTCTATCTCAAGCGAGTCTATTTTTCTGACCGTCGTCTTTTTTTCGTTTCCTTTCGCAATTCTAATTACGGATATCTGTCTATGACGCGTGTGTGAGTATGAAGAACCGTGTCTCTAATTACATTTTAATCGTCTCGGCGCATCATCAAATCTTATTCGCGACTTCAGCTTCACGGCGACAAACAAGTCTAAAGTTATTGGAGCGTCGCGCGCGCAATAAATCGGTGCGTGACGATTTTCGTGGCAACTCTGCAGCACTCGGGCTTTCGCCGAGAAGAGCGTGCAGCAACGTGCAGCACGGCGAGTTTGCCTCCTCAGAATGTAATTTTCTTCCGATAACAGAGGCGCGATCCTCCATCGAGTAAACAGATTCCTGGATGTTTACGTTCTACGAACCAATTACACTGTGCCCGGTCGAGCACGCGCTTAGACGCGCTTAGACGCGCTTGGTTCGCGGGGTAATTAGAACGTGCATGTCGCAAAAAGAACGCACAGGCTGTGTGCGAGGCTAATTCGATGGAAATGCGTGTAAACCGGCGTAAACCTGGCCTCGTCTGACGCGCCTTTTTGTTTTCTCGATCAAACTCTGGCGCGAAAACCGCGCGATCTCGATTGCACGGGCGATTCGCCCGCTTCCGGCATGTCCGACAAAAAGACAAAGCGCGTACCTGTGAAAAAATTACAGACCGCACCTCGAGATGGCATGACAATCATTTACACGAGAAATTACGAGAGAAATGTTATTCGAAATATTCTCTCGGTAATTAATCGTTCGCGTCGCGAAGAAGATTCGCTCGGTCGAGGAAAAACTTCGTTGGACTAATCTTAGAATAGAAATCCGCCGGAGACTATAGTAAATAAAATCATATATGTCAATTAGATTTTATGGTCAGATATAGATAATCGCTCTTCTCGAGTGTGTTTGTGTGGTTTCTTCACGGAACACAACTGTTGGAAAAAACATAATTAGACTTAAGCAGCGTAATGACAGAGTGTGCGGCGATGTGTTTCTGACAGAAAGAGAAGACGCGAATATAACGTATGTAAAATACACACACAGAGAGAGAGAGAGAGAGCATTTATAATGACGCAGTAAACCACGTAGAAAACGCATATCTACTATGATTTATGAACAAAGACGAGTGCGAATAATGCGCGTTTGCGGTATGTGTGTCCGATTTCGCAAAATGACGGGTTTCGAACGCCTTCTCTCATTTCGCGATTCTCTTTGTCATTTTCTTTTCGGGAAGTCCGACTCATCGGAAAAGTGACTCACAATCGCGTGCGTGTTCGCGCGCGCGCGCGCGCGACCTCGCGAATTTTCTCGCCGCCACGATAAATCGCGTACATATCGTTACGTCGGAAGTGGCGATCGGACGTTTAACGGCGCGTCAAGCACGGACGTTTATTGACGCGATAATTTAACGGAATTAATTTATGCGCACGGCGAAAGATCGGCCCGCATATCGGCTTAGATTGCGACAACACGCGCGGATCCGTGCGATATCGGCAAACAGTCTCGGCGGACATCGCGCCATTTTCGTACACGCGCGTGCTTCCACAACCAGAGGAATTATCGCGAATGCGCGGTTCCCGCGCCCATAACTCTATCCGTATTTCTCTCTCTCTTTTTCTCTTTCTTCTCTCCTTCTTTTACACAGGAATTATTGCATAATTTCTCAATAATTTGTGAGTGATTAATTAATTAAAAATTGATAGTCTCTTGAGGAAAATTTAAGACGATATATTTTTAACTTCGTTACCTTTAACGGTGAGAAATTTTTGCGACACAAAGCGGTTTTATTGCGCTATTGTTTGTTCTCACGAAAATCAAGCGTGATATATCTCTCTATGCGATTAGAAGATTTTCAAGAATATCACGATAAGGCGTCGCCCGCGCCTCTCTAACGATGCTTTATAACGCAGATAGCAATCGAGGCGAGGTATTAAAACGTAATCAGCTCGGTCGCGCGCAATTCTCGCGCGATTATCTGTGCGCGCGATCGGGAAAAAGCGCGATTATCTTGGACGTTTTCGAATCGCTCCTCGGTTCCGTTCAGTTACTGCATCCATTCTCGCCACGGCCTGAAATTGATCGCGCTTCTCTCTCTCTCTTTCTCTCTCTCTTTCTTTCTCTCTCCCTCTCCCTCGCAAAATGTCAAGGCAAAGACACGGTGAGCGAGTTCCGGAAACTCGCATGTGATTTCCCGAAATCGAACGCGATTTTCACGTCCCGCCGTCGGTCACGTAACGTCGACTGGTGACGTGACAATATTCGGATCTTCTATTATCGCCGCTCGTCTTTGTTCCGCTCGACTTTGAACTCGCTTTTCGAATAATCTTCCGTGTGACGCGCTCGAAAAGCGAATTACAACAAAACATAAATTCAAATCTGCCTCAGAAATATTTCAGTAATGATGTGTGCTCGATTTTTTCATATTTCGTATCTCTTCATGACGAGCGTGTGCTTTTTTCTCCACAACTTATCCGTAGCTGTCTGATATATAGTAGTTTATAATAGTTATACTTTTCACACGCGCTCGCGAAGAAATTCATTTTGTAGCCGCGTTCACTCGATGATTTTCTTGGGAGATAAATTTGCTCCGTGATAACTTTGATGATTAAATCTTGCATTTTTTTTGCAAAAAAGTAGAAACGTATAGTGTAGTGTAATAGCATAGTTTCGCTGTGCGAATTGCACAGTTTGATTGACTGGCCATACATGTTTCTTGGTCTGCCAGCAATAAACATGCTATTAGATAGTTAACGCACGCGTCTGAGTACAGACGCGTTTAGTTTACAAAAAAAAAAAACAAAATGCTCGCGACATTTATGCATCTCTAACTTGTGCCTGTGTTTCAATGTTAATTTATGCTAACGTAGTTTGACAACAATTGTAACGCAACAATTTTCCAAGCAAATGTAATACCGCGGTATGCAAAAGAGATAGCACTTGTCTCTTTTTCTTTCTCTGTCTCTCTTTCAACGTGATGACACTTTTAACCAGACGGAAGCGCATTCTATAAAGTTCGGGCACGTTTTATCGACAGCCGTTTTCAATCGCGAAACCGGTTCGAATGCAAACTATCGGGAAAACTCGGCGTTCGCGCTCGGTTTTCGGAAAATCTTGCCAAGGACATTTTTAAAAATCACTTATGACACGGGACGAGGCCAATCGGACGCGGAAATCTCCTCCGTTCGGGCGGAATTACGCGCGCGATCTCATCCGCGTACATAGTTTCGCGCCTTTTTCAGAGATGGAGATGCAAGTCGTCGAAGAAGCGCAATAATACGCCCGAAGGTGAACGTGTGTATGGCCGTCGCGTGCGAAAATCGCACCGCGACGGTACGGAGGAAGGATCGAAAATGACACATCGAGTTGCGCGATGATGACACGGCGAAACGATCCCCGGCGATTATTATAGCTGTCGAGCGGATTTATATACGAGACGCATTTATTTTGTTAAGTGACGTAGGTCAGTTATCAGCAACGTGGCAAAATTGAGAACGCGGGACCGATGCAAATTTGCAAATCGACACCTGCTTCGAAATTGTGTTCTTGCGCCACGCGCGCATGCGACGATTATTAATATTATGTAATCTATTGTCTCGGATGCTGCTATATTCGTATGATAATGAGCGATGCAGAATTCCTGTCGTGCCTTACTGACCGATGCAGAATGCTGCCCGGTCGTGCGCAGCATCCTTAATCTCTGGTGCGAGCATGAAACTCCACGCGTTCAAATCTTACGAGTACTTAGTAGACGTCGCGTTGCAACACACACAGAAATTTATCCGCGACCGAGAAAGAAAGAGACGAATGTGAAGAGAAGAAAAAAATGTTGAATTTTTTTTCAATACAAGTGAAAAAATATCGCAACACTTTTGAAGACCACTTTTAAAAATTGCATATCACGATTTTTCTATTGCTTTGACTTTATATATATTGTACGAATAATTTATCACGTGTGTTTTCCTTGCGAGACGATTCGGGTGAAAATTCTCGTCGGAACGAGAATTTTGACGTTCGTGGTTTAGCGGCGAAGACGCGGCTTTTCGCTTTAGAAAGCTGAAATTTGCCGTATTCAGTAGGTTAGAGTAGAAAATTCGGTGTGACCTCGATTTAGAAGTTTGCATGCAGCAACGGCGCGCTGAAAGTCTTTCGGCGTCATTTGAGGAGGGAAAGGAAAAAAGATCCTCTTTTTCCTCTCGCGCGTGTGTCAAATATTCGAAATATATGTATCGCGCGCGAAAAGACGTGTCTCTCTTCTCATTTTTGCCGATCTTGTTTCGTGACGATAAAATGTCACACGACAAAAATCCTCTCTTGTGTAGACAAATTGAAATGTATCGCTTGAAAAAAAAGCAATCAAATTAATTCGAACCGGTGTTTATGAAAAGGCGAGCAAATCTCTTGAATGGCGAGAAAACGCGCGGATTGATTTCATGCGGGAATGACGAGCGGCGGTGTGTGAAAAAAAAAAAAAAAAAATCCAACCAACGGAATTTTCCGGCTCGCGTGCGCTAACGAGCTTTATGAACGATACACGTTTTGCCGATTTCGAAAAAACGCGGAAATCTGGCAAACGCCGTGACGGAAAACGCCTCGGTCTCTCGCGAAACGCAAAAAAATGGCCGCGAGCTCGCGGACGTGTAATGGACCTCGATGAAGTTTACGACGCGGATGCATATATGCGGGCGCGGTTATTGCGAAAAGCGATGCGATGGCGGCAAAAAAAAAAAAAAAAAAAAAAAAAAATGGTGAATTATCGCGAAAAGAGGGACGAGAAAGTTGTATGATTCGTTGCCTCGGCAAAATCTGCCGTTTTATCAAGCTTGTTATATTAAACGTTTTTAAATGGCGCGCCAACCGTGGAATTATTCTTTTCAACCTGTCTACTTCTTGCAACTTTTCTCTATCTCCCTTCCTCGACTCACTGGTTTTTAATACTGATGTTTCATTGTCAGAATGCCGATTGTTAACGTCAATTTTTCCGCAGGGAAGGTTATGTAATCGCGGTCTTCTGCTCAAAAGAGGGAAAGTTCGGATTTCGAAGTTTTCAATTTTCTTTTTTTTATTCTTCTTGCTACAAAATATAATTTTTTACGTCATATATTAGCACTCTGTTAAAGTAATGCACGTTGTAGAAAAAAATGCATCGCATTATCGCGATAGAATTACGTTATTCAACAAAAGGAAGAAATTTGAGCGAGGAGACCGGCGGATAATTAGCGCCGTTAACGGCGGACAGTAACGCGTGTTGAGCACCGTAATGCGAAATAATAACAGACTGTTAAAACGTCGTTAAATCCCGGCACGTCGATAGAGTAACGGCATTAGGCGCAGCGCGGTAGTGTGCCGCGCTCTCCCGCATCGCGCGCCGTTGTTAATTCGCGAATGTCGCGGGGCGTTTGCAATCGATATCGCCGCGTTTTTGAAATAATAATAATCGAGCGGGGTTGCCCGTGCGCGCGGGGCGTAATGGAGCTTTTTCGTATTAATTTTTCGCGACAACAAAAACCTCCCCCTGTTCGTGGGAGGATGTGGAGGAGGAGAAAGAGGAGGAGGAGATGGAGTGCCCTTTTCGGATTATTTGCGCGCCGCGAAATTTCATGAAATAATACGCGGCGCGGCCGCGAAAATGCACGTGAAAAATTAACACAGTCAATTTGCCGCGGGCGAGCGGCCGGCGGCGGCGAGACGGACGAATTCTGTTACGCTTCGTCACATAAATTCGGCCGCGATGCTAGTCAATATTTAATATCGCCAATGAAATGCCGAGATGCAACAAAAAAAAAAAAAAAAAAAAAATTC
>QVNZ01015386.1:0-23830 GCA_014825645.1 Pseudomyrmex dendroicus
TAATTTTTCTCTCTCTCACCTTGTATAATACAATAGTTGACAAATTAAAACGTCAACAAGTTCTCATTGTTTAAAGGACTTGAAACTTTATATTTCTTAACGACAATTTACCCGCGTAAAATTACGTTTATTTTCTTTTCGTGCTCGCTCAACTTCTACTCTGATTTTATTGCGACTATTTCTTTGAACGACGCTAATGACGAATGAGTCGGAATTAAGCGAATGTGTGACGGAATGCGGAAGTAACATTTCGAAAGAAATGACCGACAGTCGGTTTCCCGTCTGCGGTTCGTTGGAATCAGGCGTGTCCTGTAACGTTTCGATGTGACTCAACGGTCGCGAAATCGTGTTGCAATCGCGATCTCTAACTGCGACGATGGCTCATGCCACCGTCGATGTGTTGACGGGCGAGCCTGGAGAACAAGTTGCTATTTATATGTTATTATCGCGCAAAAGCAACCTCGTTCCTTCTTGCCATCAGATTTTATAGCATTTAATTCATCACCGCGCGGCGTGTTGCTTCACACACACACACATATGTACATACATATTTATACACGTATACACCTATGAGAGAATATGTTATCGCGCACTGCATCGCGCGCTCTACACCGCGCCGCATATTTACCCGTTTACGTAAGTAGGCCAATCGAGAGCAAATGTTTTTCGCATTTTTTTTTTTTTTTTTTTTTTTTTTTTTTTTTTTTTTTTTTTTTTTTTAAGTAGTCAAGTGAGTGTACTAAATATGCACGTGCTAAATATACGGTCTTTTATATGCGCGATTACGTATATTCCGCTACATTGGCATTTCGTCGTGCAAGGACACGGTATACCCATAATTAGGAAATATCGTGTTATCGCAGTAAGACAAAAAAACGTATCGGGCGTAATATCGTTGTATCGGGAGGAAAACAACTTTTTTTCCTTTTTTGTTTTCCATCAAGTCTCTCCTGTTGCGAATTGAATCGCGCGGAAACACCGGCGTCGTGCCGGATTTCTCTTCTCTTCTGTCTCTCTCACGAACGAGACCCGATGATAGGATAATGGCGAAACCGAGAGAAAGAGAGAAGAACCGACCGCGTCGCGTCGGTTTTTCAGCAACCAGAAAGGGCGTAAGTCCGCCTTCGCCATGTGTTACGCGACACGCGGAGAGAACGGGAGAGAGATGCGGATAAAAAAGCATCAGAGCGCGCGGCACATACACAGAGGGGAAGAGAAAGCAAAATGGATCGAGGGTGGTGCGAGGGGTTGAATTATAAAGATGAAAGCCGTTGTCAATAGGGAGGTCCACCGCCACCCTTCTCTTTATCCTCTTTTGCACCCTCTACCACGGGGCCGCGTTTCTTCCGCTCCCCTCTCCTCCCCCTTCCCTTCTCTCCCTCTCTCTTTCTCTCTTTCATTCTCTTTTTTTTTCTTATTCCTCCCGTTCGCGCTTCCACCAATAATGATGCGACCGCATCTCTTAAAAAACCGGCCGGAACCGCGTCGGTCGGATAGCGCCGAGTTTTCAGATCTGTCTACTGGAAAAGATAAGATACGCGCGCCGCGGTAATCAAGCTGACTGAAACTTCACGACTGCTGGTCTGGATCGACGCGCCCGGCGCTTTATGCGCGCGCCTGCTGTGGCGGCTTCGCACATACACATGAATGTGGCCGGGAACAAAGTCCAGATAATAATTATTCTCTCTCGTCAGACGACTCCTCTTCCTTATTCGTTCCAATATTTTAACGTATTGAAAGCTCGTCGCGCATGTCTTTTTTTTTTTTTTTTTAAACGTGTAGTCGTTAAAATAAAACAATTAATCTGCGCCAGTAATATAGCGGACTTCAAGAATGCACATTACAATCTCTAATTAAAACAAGTTAAATCCGGTTTGAGTCAATTGATTTAAACGGTGAACGTTACGAAAGTGAATAAATTTATTTGGACGAATGATTTATTCAATCAGTCAATTATTTTTTCTGTACACACGTTTTTCGTAATTAAAACATATCCGTAGCGAATAAACAATCTCTTTTTTTTTTTTCTTTTCAAGCGCAGTGCTGAATTAAAAGCACCGAGAGTCGGTGCTTTGTGCACCGTGAGAGACAAGCGTGAATGTAACGAGAATATGTAACGTGATATTCGTATTTCGTGTGAGATCAACGAGATAATTCTTTCCATGACTTTTCCATCGCGCGCGTTGATCCCGGCAATAGGTCAGACCGCGGGGACCGGTTCTTTCCGAGATGTTCGCGATCGTAGATCACAAGGGGGATCTCGTTGAGATCGTCGCCATCGTTCTCCGACTACAAACGAATCTCGTTAGAGATCGTTGCCGCGAGGCCGAGCCTGTAATTCCCGCCTGTAATTTCAGGGCCGTACTCGCCACGCGCTGCGAGAAAGCGCGTATTTACACCCGACTCGGATTGGATATTCAGATGTTTTTATATTCCAAACATTTGATTTGCAAGTGTACTTGAGAAATTTAATCAAAGATTTGAGAGTACGCACTTTGGACGTTGAAGTCGCGCGCACAAATTTACAAGATATCGAGCTCGAACGAAAATGCAGTACGAAAAATCGTCGTCGACAGTTATTTAAATTACCGAAAAATGAAAAAAAGAGAGAGAGAGAAATCTAGCGATATAAAAGAAATAAATCTTTCCGCAACGATCCCCCAATCGACGTTTCGCGGTCCGACGCTGGACGTCGATTTCGCGCGATTTATTTTATTTTTTTTCCGGAGCAACAATAGTTAACTGCCCCTTTGAGGGCGAAATGGGCGCGTACATGAGGGAGGACGACCGAATCGGCCATTCGTTTCAACCCTTGACACCCCAACCGGCGTCGGAAAAACGAGACGCGCATCGCGAGACGGATCAGTTGGCAACGCGCGCCAACGAAACTCGCCGTGTAATTCTGATTGTCGCCATAACCGGATCGTTGTGTTTTCGTCGATCCCGAAGAGGGGAAACGCGCGTCTCTTCTCGGTGGTGGCGTTGTGGCGGCATTGTGCCTGCAATTTTATGCGTCGGGTAACGCGCGCTGTCGGAAGGGGGTGTGTGGGAGCGACCGGGTGCGGGACGCGAATCCGTGACGAATCCGTTCTCCGTTCTATGCGAGATAGTCGTGAAATCGCTAGTTGATCCGTTGCGAGATTACGACCGAGAGAAGAAGCGATCCGTCATCTCTCGTTAGGATGTTGAAATAAAAATCGCAATATATTTTACTTTCGCGCGTATTTAAATTCTTAAAGCGAGGCAGAAACTTGAAAATTGGACGCAATTCCAACGTAATCATCGCCTGGCAAACGAACTTCGGCAGCCTCTTCGTTATTCGAAACCAATGATCTAAAGAAAGATCTCTTCTTCCCCATAAACGCTTGTCGCGAACGTACTGTCTCGAACAAAAATTGTATCGTCGGCTTTGTCAACATTTAATTTGCCGGGAAGTCAAACACACACCCCGTCGGAGAAAAAGTTTTTAGATCTCGCGTTTCCTCGTGAAAAGAGTCTCTGGCGAACTTCGTTAAGGGAAGGAGGACTCGCGCGGCAAAGAGAAAGAGAGAGAGAGAGAGAGAGAGTGGAAAAGAAGAATAAAGCGGAACGAAAGAAATGAAAAATAAAAGAAAGAACGAACGCGGGTGAAATCTCGCGGGAGAGAATAATGACCCGTCGATCTGATCGACGATTATAAATTGCAGCACGCAGCTGGAACTATCGACGCCGTTGCTCTCGCGTATATACGGACGATGGACGGACGATGTACCGGTGTCTTGCCGGATCGATCGATCAGCTGACCGTCATCATGGGATCCGCGTCGATGTTTCTCCCCACTGTCATTAGATGAACGAGAGATTTTGCATGAATATCATTTGGCCGATTGGCACTTTGTAACGTTAAGCAGAATGGATTCTGGAATGGAACGCGCTGGGATGTAGGTATATGGTAGTTTGTTTCGTAGTCAGAAATTGGATATAGGATTTTTTTCGTGTCGCATAGGCCATCAAACGTCGTTTTTCCTAGAAACCATCAAGACACGCATGTGGAGACAGTTTAACGCCGCCATTATTTCTCACGATTGGCTTTTCATTTATTCGCGTCTCTCGCGTTCTTTTTTTCTTTTGCCGAACTTGATAATCTTTAACAAAGAATCGGACGGAAAAAGGAAGTAATCAAATTTAATGAAAATTTAAATAATTTAATGAAACATCGAGATAATGTGTCGAGATAATGACTTCGATTATTATCTTGTGATAAGTGAGAAATATTGATCGAACACACGTGCGCGCTAAGAGTATATATATATCTGCCATCCGATCGACGACGAAACGATCGAAACGCTTTTTAGCAAATTGAGCGTTTTGCTCGCGCGTACAAAAATCCTCGTTGTACCCTAATTAGCCGCTCGCGAGCACTAGTACAGATGTGACGATCGCGTCGGCTCGAAAAGTTGAGGAGGTGATTCGAGCGGAGTCAAGCGTGCGAAGAGGTCTCATTCGAAACAATTGCTGCCGGTCCATCAAGCTTCATCAGGGTGATTAGCGAACGACATATTCCGCGGGTCGTCCCTTTAGATTAGCCACAGTGTCCTCCCATCCCCTCCGTCCCCCCTGTTGCCGTCGTCTCCACCTTCTCTCCTCCGTCTTCTTCTTTCTCGTTCTCATCTCGTGCGATCGTGCCGCTCGTTTTCCAGCCACCAATGAGCGTTGCATGTCGGTCAATGACACGCGCGAACACGCGGACAAAGTGGCACGGCGACGTCACGCAGAGGTTCCTTCTTCCACGTCTTCTCCCTTCCTCGTGGCTCTTCTCGGCTTCTTTTCCTCATGGCATCATCGTCGCCTTTTTAACGTCCGGAGTATGTTTCAAATTAGCGATAGAAATGGCGTAGTATAAAAACAGAAAAGAGACAGAGAGAGAGAAAACAGAAAGTGGAAAATTTTTCGAAAATCGTCAAAATTTACTGCACAACAGATTTCATCTTATATTTCGCTAGAGTAAAATCTTTGACTTGATAACTTTAATTAATATTTAATTAAAAAATTTTGTGTTTCTAGAACATTGTTGTATTATCAGACATATCTGATGAAAATCGAGAGAAGATTGATCTAAAAGTCTTTCTTTACGAAGAATTACTGGTATTTACTAATATTTTACACCGCTTGTCAGGATGTTAATTTTTAAGTAGAAGTATCAGTCTTCTTCTCTTCATCTATTTTGTCTTCTATAAAAACATAAGCGCACGACACACTTAATTTGACTCGTTTCCTGAAATCATCTCAACTACTGTCTATTTAAGTTAATAACTGCAACGGGGCAAGATGGGAGGAAACGAAAGTATCTTCCGCGTGCAAGGAGCAACATTGTATAACTAGTAACACGTTCCTCATTTTTCGCGCATCTTCTTTATTAGCATGTCGTTTGTTTCAGGCACCGTTATTATCTCGTTACCAACGTATTATCAGACCGGGAACATCCGCTCATATACATTTTCTTCTCCATTTTTTTACTTCTACAACGGAGCAATCAAACCAACTTAATTATACCGTATTTTACATATATATGGAATGTAACTTTATTGTAATAATATAATCTCTCTCTTTCTCTGTAATACAAATTATACGGCAAGACAACAAGTATTATTTAACTGTAATAAAATCTGAGTGTATTTTTTAACATGCGCTACGTTGTGCCGCGCGCGCGACATAAATATGGATGTAGATAAATACCGTTTGATTACCGTTTCTACTGTGATTAAGTTAACGATAAAGAGTCAACAATCGGAGGAAGCAAACTATTTCTCTTTTTCTGTTTCCCTCTCTCTCTTTCTCTCTTCTTTATTAAATGTCACAGCGATAGTTTTTATACTATTTGTGAGGGAATATAAACTTAGATTATTGTTATCTTTAATATAATATTTATATGTATTAAAGATACACATTTTGGTGTCTAAACTAAATCGAGTATATTTTTTACTTTTGCATTTTCTGCGAAAACGCTATTCGTCGAATATGAAATCGCGCTATTTGCATTAAATCGATTTACCGAGAAAATGTTCTCCGTTGCACGTATCCAACATTATTTATGGAACAGTGTCGTTATTCAATAAAGGAATCGAAGTCGGAACCTCTTTGAAGAAGTGTAGATTAAGCTTTATGAGACTCGAGTTATTGTTGTGGGAAAAATCGCGGTTGCGTCTCAGTGATAGCACTCGTTACGTGGAACCACGTTTCACAATGTGAGCCGTTTATCATTCATCAGCTGGGCACTCTTAATTTTGCTTTTATTAGTATGCGTCTTCGGTCATTTATTCCCTTTATTAGAGCGATTACGGAGATGATCTATAGCTTCCATTATAACTCTCGCGGTAGATAATCAAAACCGAAATGGGGAGAGAAGAACGAATTCTGTATCGTGATATACCGTTTGTTGTGACATTGTGTCTACAAAAAAATTTTTTGCAAACTTTTAATAACACAGAGAGACATGACACACTATGCTTTTAATCATATTTACCGATGTCTATTTATAAAACGCGGTGCGACGTCGTGCGCTTTAAATATCCGTCGACCAGACATTATCAATGCACCCCCAATCGATTCGGGTTCGGCAGTGCGCGACGTGGTCGCTACTTCTCGACGGGAGTCTAGTTTCCTGGACCAATGACCACGAGTACGGGGGAGAGGAGACGCAAAAAATTCAGGAGGGTAGTCCGGACTACCCTCCAGTAGGATAAGCCGAGATTGATTCGGCCTTGCGAACAGGGGTGGAGGGGAAAGAGAATGACGGACCGGTAACCCCCGGGGGACCGATCCCAGCTGCGCCAGGAATGACTAATACGCCAAACGTTCTCGGGGTGCGTACGGATCTTAGGGGCCGACGGATGCAGAAGGGGCGGGATGCACTGCTCGCTGGGTCCGAAATCGGTGATCGAACGGACATCCTCTTCTTTGCTTTGCAGCAAAGTTCAAAGCTCTCTTTGAGAGGAAATAAAATGTAGTTAAATTTTAGACGATTAAACATAAATGAGCGCGCGCTCCACAATATGATTTACAAAAAAAATATTTTGCTCTTAATTTCATATAATTAATTACACAAGAATTTTTAAACTTACAAATGTCTGATTAGTTTCAATTAGATTGAAATATAACAACTTGTAGAGGAGACAGATAGCGTTTTCTTTGCTGTGAGACCGAAATTATTGACGGTTCATTAGAAGTCGACGGTACATTTATATCCAATTGTTTCTGCAACGCTCGAAGGACAAGTGCTGCGGTAACAAGAAAGATCGTCCTGGTATACGATCGAGCGACGCGCTACCGAGCACGTCGGAACCAAGTGGGAACGTCTCTTCCCCGGCCATTACTTCACCTCGTACTCGAACGGATTCTGACTCCACGGGTTAATTCGACGGGATTGCGGTCGCGGGGACGGGGTGAGGGTAATCAAACGGCCGATTGACGAAGAGAAGAGCGCCGAGATAGAGGGAATGCCCATGCAGAGAGAGAAAGAGAGAGACGCAAACAAGGTGGCCTAGAGCACGGGACGGAGAAGAGAGCGATAGAGGAGAGATTTGCTCCCGAGATATGTGGGAGCCACTCGGTCTCTTCGTACACACAGATAGTTTCGAACGACTTTAATTGATTTTAGGGGACACGCGATCGTACGAGAGGACAGTCGATCGTGTTCGCTCTCGAACGTATACGAGCCACGATCGAGCGGATATTTTCGATAAAAATAGCTCGCGATTACTTCGATATAGAGCAGTAAGATTTTTGCAACACAATGATAGCTCGGTAAATTTTCAGCGAGATCGAACAATTTTACATCATCGCACAAAATTTGGATTGTTTTATAAAAAATAATAGATTTTTTTATTCGTGTTTACTTCTCAGACAATTGGGATTTTTTTACTGTATGTGCGTATGAAAATTGTAAATGATTCTCTCGGCGTTATTTTTTTCCACTCCCCCTGTGATTAATTAAACTCGGTTCTTTGAAATTCAATCTCGGCTTTTCGTTGCTTTACTGTTACCGAAAGATAAATGCTTCAATCAACCTGCGACAAAGGGATGAAATATTTTTCTCATCGCGTCACGCGTCTGTCTTATCTCGGGCACAATGAGCGCGCATCGTTTCGTGCCGACGCGACGAGAAGGGCTTCCGATTTCTCTAGAGACTCGTCCTCTAGAGCGATGAAACGGATGGCGTCGCGTCGGTCGAAAACTAGAGCGGAAGCCGGGTGCCCCATGCTTCTCTCCTCGCAATCGATATGAAGCGACGCAGACCGGACTTCCATCCCTTGGAAACGAGGTCGCGCGAAATGTCCCAAAGGGTGACACAAGGGAATAGGGAGAACGGGAGATGTCGAGGGGGGAGCACGCGCGATGAAGGTTCAGTTGGGGGCTGGAACTTGTTTGTCGGAAGCGGAGGTTCCCTGCTAATGCCCTGGTTAGTACTCCGGTTTCCTTTGTGCCACCCCACGAGCAATGGGATCGTGCCACCCCTCCGGGACCATATCCAAGGTCGGTTTCATCCTCGTGCGCGCGTTCAAACCATGTGGTGCACCCTTCCACGCGCGGCCACCATGGTAACACACCCCCGGCTCTGTGCAATCTAAGTCCCGTCCACGCGCCCCATTTAAACGGACCACGTGTCGCTCGGTGGAACAGGGGAGAGAGTGACACAGGGTAAAAACTCCCTCCTGGCGAGAAAATCGATTTTTCAAAATTTGATCAGGCAATTGCGACACGTCGACTGCAAAATTGCGAATTTAAATAAAAGAAAAAAAGGAAGAGAGACATTTGTATTGTATCACTTTTTTGCATCGTAAAATATTTAATTCAACATTTTTTACGTTACTATTTTACGTTCGTTGTTTGTTTAACGAGGAGAGAATGAGAGAGAGAGAGAGAGAAAGAGATCCGCGTTGTGAAACACAAGATTCGCGTGCCGCTGCGATTTCCTGGAAGCTGCGAAAGGGTTTCCACCTTTCAGGGGAGCATCTTTCCTGTCGTTGCTGGTCGCTCGGTGGTGTTCTTCTCCCCATTGTTCATAAACGGGCCTTCACACCGGCGCGGCGCTTTATACGCCGCACCGAGCCACTCTAAATGATGAGATTTTCACTACCGGTCGAAAGAGCGGGGCACGCGAAGGGGCCCGCCAAAGGGAGAGAAAAAGAGAAAGATAGAGAGGAGAAGGTTGAGGGGGACGAAGCCGCATTAAAGTATTGCTCCGGTCCGCTTTTGCCGCGGCTTTTGCTTCGCTTTTACGGTCGCGTGGAACAATGACGAATCCCCGACGTCATTGTGGCCGCCCCTACGGTAGAACAGTCTGAGGAAAAGCGCGGGAAAGAGAGGAAAACGTTGAAAGGAATTCGACGAATGAGGTGAGGGGATTGCGGGCGCCGAAGGGAGAGCTGAAAGAGTTGGTGTACGCGCTGGGTGACGATCACTCGCCGCTGATTACATGGACCATTGTGCAAGGACAACGGCGTCGGCACACGTAGAAGCGAAACGAGGACGGAGCGAGGAAAGGAGTGCGGTACTTTTGCGCGCTCTTTGGTACGGGAGAGTGATAGAACGAGGAAAGAGGGCGGCTACCCTCTTAGCGAAACATCATAGTCGTCGTCCGCGTGATTAAGACGCCGCGCGCGTTTTCGAGATCTTGTTCCGTTTTTAATGTGTTTGAGTAACAAAATCGATATGTATATGCACGATATCGCATCAATATTAAAATTAAATGGTAATTTTTTAAATAATTTTTAATTGAATTAATAATTTTTTAAAATAATTCTTTTATTTCGAGAAAATGCATCTTTTGTGTATATCAAATTTTATTGCGTGTTTTATTGTTTTAAATTAATTAAAAAAAATATGATTCAGTTATCGTGTTAATGTCAGAATTGATATTGACATCACATATTTTTTTTACTTTTTACATAATATGATTCAGCTATGCTCGTGTAAATGTCAGTATTGACATTAATACGAGCTTATATAGCTGCTACTTTAGATATTAGAGTTCGCGCAAAACAAATCGTGCAAGGTTTACGATTGCTCGTAATATCGGAAAGGCGATCTTTAGGGCGATGTCACATTAAAGTGGCATTGATCGTCGAGTTGCAGGAAGAAAATCAGATCCTCGATTAAGGATCTTGATTGGAAGGGCGTGGTTTCCGGTATTTAGAATGTTCCCCGATCCTCGACATATATATACGTACGCACTTGCGTAACGACGTGGAGGAGGAGGAGGAGGAGGAGGAGGAGGACACGTTCTTACCGAGCGTGGGAAAACACTTACGAGCGTCGCTTACTTCGCGCGGGAATTGTATGATATTAATTAATTTTATCGACAAGTGCGCGGACAAGTTTTGCCCGCCTGTCGCGATAGATCAATAACGTGCCACGTCTCTCTCTTTCTCTCTCGTTTTAGAACAGCAGCGATTTTCCGCAAAAAGTGCGCCGGTGCACGTTCAAAGTATTTTGGATCGCGAGTGCCTATATATATATTATATATTGACGAGATAATAATTATATCTAATAAAATAAAGCGCTGTTGCCGCGCCATTATCTGGGACTAAAATAGAGGTCGTTGTTAATTCACTTTATTGTACTGCGATATCGGTAAATCGGTATGGCCATTCTGATTTCTAGAGAAAATTACCGCGCAACTTCCGTGAATAGATTGCTCGAAAATTGAAGATATTTCTGAGAAACAAATACTGCAAATGTTTAGATCAACTGCAGATAGTGGAATAAGCCACGTTGCATCCTGATAATTCGAATCGGGATCGGTTTTCACGTTATTATCTGTAATAATAAGGCGAATACATGTACCGTGTATTACCATATTATTACATTATCTGTATCTATTCGAGAATTTTTCTTTGATCACACAGTTATTACATTTCGATTTTATTTAATAAGTCGGCGCGTTTCATAAAGCCGCGTTTTGTTTTCTTTTCGGACTTTGTAAGTTTCTCGAGTGAATAAACACATCGAGTATAAGTAAACATACGAACGAGATATTAAATTCACAAATCTAATTAATCGCGCTGATTTAATTATCGTATCTCTTTTCCACCGTCGCTTTTGCCCACATAATTCAGAGCAGATCGACGATACACAGTTCTATTTATAAGAATTATTTATAAGAACGTAATTTATGTATAAAAAAAAAAAAAAAAAAATTGAAGAACGACATGTGATTTCTCCGCCGCTCGCGCGTTTTGTGATATAACTTCCTTGCGTGATATCAGATATATTGATCAGTCGGTGATATCAACATTTCCTAAATACATATATATAATATATACTCGTACATAAACATGTACACGTATTGCAGAAACGCATGAAACGACAAGATCGTCGCAAAACCAGTCGCGAAGAAACCGGAAGCGAAGTCGGATTATTACGTGGAAAACAACTCGATTGTGCGCCTGCCCGGCCAGACAGAACAGGTAAAACGGGTAGAGCTTCCGTTGCGAGATATCGTCGATCGAGATCGATCGCATCGATCATGCGCTATCGGCAAGAAACATGCCGATAACCGGACGGAGAGGCTATCTCTGGCGACGCGCGAGCGTTGCTCGTTTCTCCGTTCCAACGTCGATCGACGCCGACGACGTTGCGTTGTTGCTCGGCGAGTTGTTTTTTTTTCTTTTCGTCTCTCGATCGACCGGAATCATTACGCGAAGTGCGTTCGTAATCCAATTAAGAAAGACTATGATGTAACGGAACCGCCGAGCGGCATCCGTTACGTAAACTGAGCAACTATATACGCGCGTTTCTTCGTTTCCGCGCATTTGGATGCGCGGTGTCCCGCGATCGCGCGATAATCGAATTCCGTTTTTACTACCTTCGACACGTTTTTTGCGATACATCGGAGAGTGGGCGTTAATTCAAAAATTGCGTGTTTGCCGCAACCACTTTCGTCGATTACGAGATTGTTCCTTGTGGCAATGCGATCCGCGTGTATAACGCGGCAATACGTAAGCAGAAAACTGCGCGGCTGTTACATATAGATATCGCACCGATTTACTCGGTTTGTTTTATATAAAATGTTTTTTTTTTTTTTACTTCTGTTTTATTGTCTAAAATATTAAAACCGTAGTTAATGTAGTTTATCTGCGTTTATTTAAATTCTTATTTATTACGTAAATATCAATAATGCATATTTTTACTCGAGAAGCGCGGGGATATCGTGACGCAATATTTCTTTATTAATTATTCGTTGATGAATGTACACACGCGCTTCTCATTGCGCAATCTTCGAAAAAAAAAAACATCGAGATGAGAGACCTCGGGGCACGGAAGTCTTCGTGTCCACGAGAAGAAGATTCGATATCGCGTAACGGCTTCCTCCAACCAGGTGCCACTTCCTCGTTCCTCGAGAATCTGTAAATACACCTGCACGCAGGTGGACACACGGCCGCGACGGAGTCGAGCCGGGAGAAAAAAAGGTGCGTCCGCCGTTATTATTCTGCGCGCGGGTACAGGTGAGAAGGAATTAAAAGCGCGACGAAACGCGGTGTGTGTCGACGAAATTCGTGCTTTTTTTTCTCTCTCGCATCCGGAAATGCACGCGATCGAAATTTTTACGGCGCGGTTATTCCCGCAAGAAATTATCTTATCTTACACATTGAAGAGCGAGTTGCGTGTAACATGCGAATTTTATCAAAGGCCTCACAAAGTCTTGTAAGTGAATACCTTCTTGCAATTTGTTTTTGCGTACGTTACGTATGTTACATGTTTTTATTGTTTTACAGAGCGGGAAGAATTAAAGTGAGCAGTATTTTTTTCATTTCTCATTGCATCTGTTGTACGTTCGATTTTCTTTTTGAAACTCTATACCGTTACACGGAATGCGATATTTAATTTTTTTTTTATCGTACACATGTACGTACCATACATATGTTACCTACAATTCGTTTACTCTTTTTTTCTCCTTATGCACGTCGTTCCTCTTTAATCATTATTTATATCGTGTCTTGTTTCACATGTTCTCACAAGTGTTTTCGCGCTCAAGTGTCAGTAGTAAGTCGCGCGATTACGCTCGAGGTGAAGCGATAACGTCATTCCTCGGCGCCTCAACTGTGTGGAGCTGCGTGTGTATGCTTGTCCGTCCACACGGCGCGCCGATGTACCGTACACACACGCGTCAGGTCGATCGTCAGAAGCACATAGGAATCCGGGACCCCGGTGTTCCTCGTATCCGCGTCCTCCCGGGGGTTGGCGGAGGAGGGCACCGGGTACCGTTCTGTCCTCGGGAACCTTTGGTTCACCGGGTCGGTTCTCCCGGCTTGCGTCTCTGGTTTTCTCCCCGGCAAAAAGCCGCTCGTCACCACCGCCGTTTCTCATATCGTCGTCGTTTTCCCGCAAATACCTCTATCGTGAATACCTCTCTCCTCTCCTTCTCGCCCCCGCGCATTGCACGTACGAGCCGGCTTCTTCGAGCGGATTTTGCCCCTCGGCGCCGTCGACGGCGGCTTCTCTCCCGTTTCTTCCTGGATCCACCCGTGAGGAGACTCGCGTAGCACGAACGATTATGAATTAGTAATGAGAACGTGAGAAGAGTACTGGATCGCCGTGCACGCGCGCGCGGTGTTACGGTCGATCATCATATTCATTCACTCGCCGAATCGCCTGTTAACTGCCGTTTCACGTTGCGCGACTCGTTATCATATGTATTCTTTATGAGTTACAACACTTCGTGGGAGTTTTTTTTCTAAATTGTTTTTACTAAATTACATCTTACAGTTGAATTTGTCAATTGTGCCCCTTTATCTTAAAAAAATCGCAATCGTGTTTTACTTCCGATTGTTAGTGGATTCAGTGGAATCGCGCGATCCGCATGCGAAGACATTCTCGCGCATATCTCCGAACGATCGCGCGGGATCATCGGGAAGCGCGAGATGTTTCAGGGAGAAAGAATTCCAGTGTAGGTGGAACTAATGGTGAGATGATCGCGCGACGCGACTCGAGAGCCCCGCGGAGGATCAGGGGAACGCGGGTCATTCCAACGGTGTTCCCTCACCTCTCGAAAGACCGTTCGATTCCTCTATGCTCGGTGAAAGCAACGTATTCCCTCCCGGTAATGACTTCCCCCCCGGTCTTGGCGATGTAACTATACCGTCCACCCGATGGAGTAATGTCTGGTAACACTGGTAGTGGTTACTGGCAATCGTCGTTACGGGACTCCAGACGTACCATGTACCGGTGTGCTACCGAAAGAAGGATTTTCTCGTACATCTCGCCCCGCCGCGCGCCACGATCATCGCGCGTTATTTCCATTCGCCTTCAGCTTCCGCGAATCCTCGCGACCAAACTCGCGGCGTCGGTTTGCAGGAATGAAAGACGTTTCATCAGAAAGAAAGGAGGATCATCAAGACCCGTTAGCGACATTAATTGTGCAGTTAGCAGGAACTGCGAGCTTGTAATAAGAATTTCCTCTCGGAAAATTACGAAATTTTTCCTCGTTACTCGAGAAACAATGGGATGATGAAATCGAGTCTAATTCCACGGCGACGAGAAGAATTTATTTGGTTTACAACTTTTTGCGAAAATAGAAATTTGCACTTTGTCGGAAAAAAAAATTATTATATCTTTAGTTAGATATTGTAATTTCCTTAGATGGAAATATATCGTTAATTGCATCGACGGACACTGCCGTGCCTCGCTCGTAGAATATCGATGACCGATAGTCATTTTTACCGCAATATTGATTATCTAAAAGCGGCAGCTGGACGGTATTAAAATTGTAGTGGAATCAAAGCGCGCGTCATTTCGCAAAACCGTGTGGAAATTACTAACAAAAAGCGAACATTATTTTAAATGCTGCAAAACCAACTTGCTGCGCGCGCGACCAAAATATCACGGCTAGACCAATAAATGCTGGATATATTTTCGCGAATGTGGAACTGTCAAATGCGTTTAATAAAATATCGCGCGTCTTAATTTTATAGAAAAACTTGCCGGCGATCGATATCAAATTATAAGTAAACCACTTTGCCGCGGCTAGTTCGATCTTTGCAAGTCGGAGAAAAATAACGTTACTTTAGCCAATATACACAACGTTTGACGTCATAAGTTACTCAGCTACCGAAAATACACGGTTCAATAAGACTATTTTTTTTTATTTTTTTTATTGTAATCAAGTTTATGAAATACCAGATATTTGTATGTCATATAAATGTCAATATGTGTCTCTTTTTCTTTTTTTAAAGAGCTACTAAATATTTCTCCGCATTAACTCGCTTGACTAAGAGGATTCGTGTTCGCGAAAAAATGCGAACACGAGCCGACGATCCCGCTCGATGAGAAATAATCGCCGTCCGACCGGAAGTGGCCGCCACTCGAGCCACACTTGCAGCACTCGTGAAGGACCACCATCACCATCTCGGGGAGACGGAAACAACCGTGGCGTGGAGGAGCGCGTAGCTTTTTACGCGAGCGGGAGCGAAAGAAACGCGCACCGGCGGCGGCCCCGAGGAGCGAAGAGTGAGGGCACCCGGGTTCTCTTCGAGGGGCCCCCGGGAGTCGTGGGGGGAACGCCACGCGTGATCGAGTTACCTGGACGAACCGGCGTGGCACAGGTGAGGTGAGGTTGGTGCACGGACTGCGGGGACAAAGAACCGCAAGAAATACCGATACTATACCTTACTCCTCCGGCCCGTAAAGTCGTTGTCACGCTCGAAAATCGAGCGTCTCCGAAGAAACGCGCGCTCGAGTAAAGAATTGTTCATACAATGTTTCATTCTCGTTGGTTTTCGCATGTGTCGTCTCGAACTTCGCATAAAACGGGCTTAATACGAAATTAATTTAATTAATTAAGCAATGGCTAACGAATGCGACTTGACCGAATATAACAGCACAAAGAATAATTTGTTTTAATTGTTACAATAATATGTTGGCAATTAATAATAATTTTCAATATTCTATCGACCTTTTTTGAGGGTCTACCTATTTCAGTAAAATTAACGGCGCGGCGCACCAGCTCGTATCACCGCGAATTTAATTTCCGTTTCAAGAAGAGGGAATATTAGCGCGGTCGGACTTTAACTTCACTGTCTAAAAGTGGAAAGTCAATTTAATGAAGAAACGGAGCTTGAAAAACCGACCGAATCGTCGTTTATAACCGACGATGGATATTACGGGTGTTCGACAAAACGCGCGTTCGCGCGCGGATATTGCGAGCGCACCTTTATGGATCCGCTGACACGCGAGCCGACGAAGACATCGATACATCGAAACGCTGATACCCCGATGGCGTTCCCTCATCGTCCCTCCCTGCGGTTTACATACCGGAGGGGTGAGCCCTATATCGTGTCCATTATGTCGCAAACCCTTCGCCTTACCGCGATTCGGTGAAACATTATTCTTCCAGAGCTGACAGTTCTCGCGCGATGGAATTTCGATGTATCGGGAGAGAAAGAGCTCGATCGTTTTACATCTTCTTTCGCAAATTCAAGTTCGAGTTCTTCGAGAGACAAAACTTTCGTTTCGTCATCTAATTTCGTAAAGTTTTATTTTATTTTTTTTTTTTAACATTTTATCGAGCACAAATGTCAAATTACTCATATAACCTTTCAAAAAATATTTCATACAAAAGTTTCAGTTTATCTTAACACTCTTTATCTTTTGTATTTTGTTTACATCTAAAGTATTAAAGTTTAACACTTTATTGTGTTTATACAAGTGAAAAAAAAATCGTAAATGTTCCGTTTTTTTTGTACGGGAAAAATTCGAATTGGTTAAAGAATCTCGCTGCTCTCACGTGTCAGATATATGGCCACTTTATACGAGTGGCGTTCCGTTATCGTGCTCGGACGCTCGACTCGCGCGTTCCTCGCGCGTTTTTCGTCAAACAGCCGAAGGCGGCGGGCTGCTCCTCGTTACCGATTCCGCGTATCCCTCGTATATACGAGCGTCGATCTCTCGTTGCGCGCCTTCTCCTTGTTACGGGATCGCATGTACATACTTTGTTGCACCGTGTCCTCCACGTCACGTCGCCGACAAAGGACCCTTCAATTTTCCCCCAATCACGAAGGAAATTCTCGCCGCTCGCGCGCTCGTCTCCCGCTTATATCTCTCATTGTAGTGCCGGCTGCGCCTTTTGTGTACCAGGCACAATTATCGCGAGAGGAGCTACCAGCAACGTAAAGTCCCTCTGCACACGCGATAAAGCCTTTCTTCTCTCGCTCCGCCGCGCGTTCGCAACAACGAGATCCTCGTTGTTTCTTTTCGTGCACCTCCTCACTTTGCGAATTTTAGGCGACATAACGTGGCCGAGACACGCATTGTGTCGATCGGAGGAATTCATGCCTGTCGCGGGGAACGATAAATATCACGTGTCAGGCGTCCTCAGGGATGTCCTGACGCGGGATCATTAGAGTTACAAAGATACTTTAATCCTCGCGCGGATGGGCGCGTTATTGCACGAACGCGCAATCAGAGCCCTTTTAAGGCATCTCTTGTTTTATATTAGCAGCTACGAGAGAAAGAGAGAAGTACGTCGTCTCACGAGAGATCGCGCCGTCCGAAAATCTCCCGAACATTCCTGCGGTTTTCGCACTCATGCAAAACCATGTATGAGAAAATTCAGAAACTTTTTTTTCCTATAACATCGCGATAAAATATGGTTTTTTTTTTTTTTAATATTTATATCGGAGAGTGTTCGTGCAGTGTTTATTGATTAAATTTTACAAAAAACGTTGACCGCGAACCGAGAGTTCTCCAAAAAATCAAGCGTCCTCTAAAAACTGGGAGAGATTCTAATTGGGACATTTAAACACTCAGAAAATTTAGTTTTTCTACAAATTAATAACTAAATGGACTGTACTCAAACAGTCGTAAAATTGCGATTTATTTCTCAGTATTTAAGTTCCTCCTCGGTCTCATTCTAAAAGACAAAATGTTTCATCGTTCGGCAGAATTTACTTCTCATCGCTTCATCCGATAATCCGTAGATAATCCATGAGGCCGAATGACCGGTAGTTTTAGCGCAAGTTTGGTAGCGGAGTCGAGGCAGTATAAGGCGCGACCGAGCGGCGTTCGGGGACGAAAGAACGAGAGTTGGATTTAGCCGGGCGGGGGCGAGAGAAGAGCCGTAACGAGAAACTGGCAGAGAGGGACGCGCGCGGGAGATACGGTCGCAATTGTCTGAATTAACGGGCATGGTGGGGTCGTTTGGGGCGCGTGGCGATGAAACTCGACGTGCGCGTCGCGCGTTCGTCATCGATCGACGGCTGTGACGTTGCGACGACGATCGCGCGAAGTGTCATCGCGACGTTGAAACGCGAGTCGCTCGCGGCGAAGACGCGCGCGGTTACGCCGATCCCGCGGCAACGCGGAATCGCGCGGAGCGCGGGCGATCGGTCAAAACTTTCGCGGCAAGCTCTAGATTGACGCAAACCGAGCCGAAATGATCTCAATTAGAGGTTCGGACTCGAGTCTTCCTCCGAGACGGACAGCTTGGACTGCGAAGCTGTTTGGACGAGGCGCGGTATTAGCAGGGCTCGAAAGAGGTCGTTGCGTAATTGGGCGGGAAGTTATTTTCAAGCGGGTGCTCGCTCGACCGACACTCGTCGAGTGGTTAAAACGATGAAGTAAGCGAAAAAGAGAGGGGAGGGAGGAATCGAAGAAAAAAGTTTCCATCGATGAACTTTATTTTGGCTCGGCGGACTGTCTAATGCGAATAATGTTAGCTCGTTCGAACAATAGATAAAATCACGCGGTAGTTGCCAAGGATGTAAAGTGCATAGTACGTACTTCGCTCTGCATTTCTGTATCTATCCGAGTAATTTTTTTTCGTGCTTAGAGTAATCAAACTTTCTCCATTATGAATGGTTTTTAATAGCTTCAATTTTTGCATTGTTAAATATCGCAATAAACTCTAAAGTGGTGCCATTAGACATACGTACAAGAGAGAGAGAGAGAGAGAGAGCACAAAGGACATCAAATTAAGTTAATTGAAAATTGTCGAGTGTAAGTACCGCGCCGGATAATCACATTGTTGTCTCCGTGGCGAGGACGATTCAGTGAGTTCGCAGACGTGATTAACGAGCGGATGTGCAACATACGGACGGATCTATCCGAATTTCAATATATATATTGTACGTCATTAAATTGTTTTACATTTTGTTTTCCCACAGATTGTAAAAATCAGCAAAAAACACGAAACATCGTGAAAACTAACGCTATTGGGTTTGAACTAACGCTTTCGGCTCAGTTCTGTTTAGGAAGTAGGCTAACCCTAATTGCAGCTAATTGGCCATTCGTTGGCACTTGCCTACTCGCGATCAGTGGAAGTTAGACAGAGCTACTACTAGTTAGTTACGTAATGGCTCTCGGCCAATCTTCCCGAATACAATCGAATGCAATCTCGCTCCGCGGAGAAGCACGGCGCGTTTAAAGCTCCACGGGAAAAGGTGTTTTATGAGATTTACGCGTTTACAGCATCCCGCTCGTTTTCCGAATTACGTCCATCCGAGATTACAAACTCGCTCGTCCGTAAATCTTCGTCGAATGCGGATTTGCGTGCTCTATAAACGAGTCCGGCGGATTTGACATTTTCAGCGAACGCGCACCAACGTGCAGTTTGAGCAAAGTACGAAATATTGAAAAGTTAAAGCAATTTCCATTTGATAAAATGGAACAGTATTGAAAAATAAAACGTATACATGTGTATGTAAAAGTCGCGCGACATAGATAAAACTATTTTTTTTTTTATTTTACATAAAAATAAAATAAAATACAATTCAAAAGCTGATTTATTTTTCTGAATAATTTTTTCCCGAACAAGTTGATTTATTTAAATATTTAAATATCGTTCATGACGTGCGTTTTTTAGTGTTTGTTATTTTTCGCGAACTACATCATACACAAGTGTTCGGACAATCATTTGCGTGTTTTTCCATAAATATGTTTTCAATAGATATTTTGCAGCTCTTTTAAGAACCGCGCGCGCGATCGCAGAATACGAACTGACGCTCCGGTTAAATCGCGGGCCTTCATTGATTTTCGTCTCTCCGGGGAAAGCGTTGGGGGTGTTAAAGCGCTACAGGCAGTTTTAGAAGCCGGAAGCAAGTTCTAGCCAACCCGGAAATTGCCTGGCGCGGGCGGCCGCTGGCGCGAGAGATAACCTTCGGAAAACCTCCTTCGCTCCTCACCTCCCGCCGTTCCGCTCGCTCCCTTTCTCTTTGCTCGGCATGCACAGAGATAAGGTGCTTCCCTACGGATGTTCTAAGTTTCAAACGATTTGCGTGGAGATGACGCGATCGAGGCGTCGCTTAACGAAGCAAATTTGCGGTATCTGCCGCTTTGCGGGAGATACCTTTGTGAAGATATCCAAACTGTTTCTCACAGTTTGCTTAGGTATGTGTACGCAGTAGAGTTTACCATGAATATATTACGGAGTAGGCAAATAGATCCATAAACGTTGATTAACGTGAGAATAATTTTTAGTAACAAAAAACGCGACGAATGTAAAATCTGCCTCGATAAATTAAATTGCGCAATGATTAAATTTTAACGATCGAATTTTAAACGCGCGTTTATCCACTTGATGTTATTTATTATTTTACACTTAACTGCGCGCAAGATGATGATGATTCCTGCGATTTTTATTCGTGGAAGAGCGTGGAATGCGCGCGCATTTCCACGCGAATCATCTGCTCTTATTATCGAGAATTTAAACCGGATGGGTCAATCGTTGGGCCGCAAGCATCGTTCTCGGGTTAACCATAACCTCGGCACGGCAATCCATCGAATTAAACTCTCGTTATTCGTACGAGAGAGTCCTCGCTCGGTGCGCGCCGCGCGCGCGCGCGCGCTTGCCTTTCCATCGCTCTTTCACCCTTTCGATTTCTATCCTTTGCTCCCCCTCTGGCTCGGACCGTCGATCACCTCTTCGAGGGTTATTCTTCCGAGAATCGCAGTCGTTATCGAAAACGAGGTGGGTTTCATCGAACGGATCCTCCTCATACCCTCCCCAAACGAGGAAGGTTTGCTCGCGCGCGCGCGAGATTCGCTTCGCTCTTTCTACGATTACGTTCTTCCGACCTGGAATTAAACCACTGAACAGAACGCGATAAAACCAGACGCGCGAGTTCTCGCAACGCGAATTATCACGCCTGTAAAATATAAACTTGTAAGACAATTGTTTTTTCAAAAATACGTTTCTACAGATATTCACCCTTGTCGAAAAATTTATCATACGTTAAAAAAGAAACTTTATTGCGGCAAATAATTATTTAGAATGCGATCGCGTTTGTTTTCCAGACGCGCGCGAAATTGCGTGTAATTTATAGTTTTGATAACATTGGAATCGAACTTTCAGAGAACGGTTTCTCTCACGGTTGTTTTCCGAAGTGAGTGAGTTTATATCGACGCGGAGGGTAAACTCGGAAGGGCGAAGGAGACTGTGAAAAGAGCGATGGCGGGAAGACACAGAGGAGAGAGCGCGAAACCCCTCGTCGAGAGAGCTCTCTCAGCCACCCTCCGGGGCTCTTGCTGGTCGTTCGCCAGGGTATGCCGGAAATTGAGCAGAGTCCCTCGCGCTTCCTACTTCCGCATACGTCATCGATTCACCCGGCCGTGTCTCTGCTCGGTCCTCCATCCTCTTCCACCTTTCCTGTCGCTCTCTCGATGGATACCTACGGAGCCCTGAATCTCTCACCTCTCTCTCGTCGACGGCCCTCCTCGTCGCCCTTTATCCTCCTCGTCCTTCGTCGCCGGAACGAAAGCTTTGGCAGCGACCAGTCGGAACTTGGCAGGAATCGATAATCATGGCGACGGCGCCGTTCTCGTCGGATTTTCGCCTCCTAAGCTCGCCGCCTCGTTGCTTTGCACACAAACATCCCCGACAAGCCGTCCTTCCTTCCTTCCTCTCTCTCGCTCTCCATCGAGGTTACACCGGCGAGAGGACGGCCGGCTACGTCGAAATAACGGCGGGAGATTTCCGGATGAATATTGCTTCATGAGGAAAGTTCGAATGAATCGTCAATAGTTTTGAGGAGTTTGTGCGAATCTCGAAACATTGATCATCGTAATGATATATTTCTTGAACAGTTTCGAATGTTTTAAATATCTCCAACATTAATTACAATTAGACTTTCTAAGAATTTTTTAAAGAAAGTTAGGTTTGTAAAAAAATCTCTTGTCTTAATATATCAGTTAATGCATTTCGCCCGTTTCAAAGGAAATCGATTGCAATAAATATTGTCGCAATAATCTTATTTATCACGTAACTCGTTTCTTTCGCAATCGCGCTGTCCCAGTTGATGAAAGAAATCAACCGCACGATGCGATCGATTGGTCGCGAAATCGCAACCAATCCAGGCAAGAAACCCGCGCGTTCCACCGCGCGGTACTTCCGGTATTTCCGCTAGCTATATCTATACTCTTGCTTCCTTTCGTGTCTTTACATACACACAGACAGACGGAGACACGCACACACGTAGTCGGCTCGGCTCATTTTCCACCGGCTCTCTTACACCCTACTTCCATCTTCCCGACTAACCTTCTTCCGGGTGCCACCCTACCCGTCGCAATCACTCAAACCACCTGCCTTTGCGTCTGTGTGCGCGTCGGTGTACAGACGTATGTACGAGTATCTTCATACAATGGCGCGCAGATCTGCTTCAATAAAGGCGGCAGCACGAAATCCTCGAATATCGCGACAGGTTAAATTGGACGCCTCACCTAATACAGCGAGGTTTGCTTTAAGAAGTGAGCGAAGAATATTACGAGACGACACATTAGTAAAATAAATTATTACATTAAAGAAAAAAGTTTTAAAAAGACGTATGTTTTTTTTTAATCTCAGAAAACATATAAAAAAACTTTATAAGTTACGAAGAAAATATTACCTTCAAGATGTTCACAAAGAACTTCCAGGAAAAAAAATTGCAAAAGATATCACACTAGATGCAAAATATCGCATTTATTTTTAAAGTTAAATTAGATATTTTAAATTAAATATTTTACTGAATTACTAAATTTTATACTGAATTAATATTAGCTTTAATTTGCCTGTCAAATGTATTATCTTCGATGTTTGCAAGTCTTTCTATTTAGTTTCTACAAAATTATCTTATTGTTAATAATAGATTGGAAATTTTTTTTCTCAATTTTAACATCGATCTTGAAGGAGAGATCTGACGCAGAGAGAGACTCGCACGTTATTCTATGCTCTCTCGCGAGATTCTGCCCGACGCCACTGTACTCGCGTAACCTCGCTCGCGCTCGTTTGCACGCGCTTCGATCCGCGACTGCTCGCGCATACACACACGACAAGTAATCGATAATAAGTTAATGGCCACGTTCGTGGAGTCGTACGGCGAATGTCGAGGCTATCCAATCGTACCGATGACAACTTCCGGTCGCCGTAACGACCGTCCGACACGCGATAGCGATCGTGGGGACTCGCGGCTCTCGGCGAAAGATCGCCGGATTACCGGTTGCTTCTCCGACGACGGCGAATCTCCAAGTAGTAGCCGATTGGATTTGCTTTGCTCAGAAAGCCAGTTGGATATGTCCATAATACCACACGCTATAAACACTCGAAAAAGACGCCGCGTTCATTCGATCAATTGACGACTATCAACGTTAATTAATTAATTGCATTGATTGTGCAGATCCTATAATTTTATTTGAATGACATCGTGACTGATGTGTCATATACGTTAGAAAACAAATATAAAATTATAATTTATGTTTGTTTTAGACTTTGTTAAAATGTTCCGCTTAAGTGTTCTTGTTTTATTCTATCTTTAATTAAATATATAAGTAAGTTTCTCTCTCTCTCTCAAAAAAAAAAAAAAAAAAAAAAAAAAAAAAAAAAA
>QVNZ01015387.1:0-23532 GCA_014825645.1 Pseudomyrmex dendroicus
TTTTTTTTTTTTTTTTTTTTTTTTTTTTTTTGGTTTTTTATTTTAATCAAGCCGCATCTGAGCCTCCATTGCACCCTCTTCTGATCTGCATTCAAAAAGTTTCAGTAGAAGCACTAAGAAAATATGTTTTTTTCCAAAATCAAGTATAATCAACCGTCGTTTCTGGCAAGATAAAATTATTGTCTCAAAAATCATGCATAGAAAACTTTGTGTCAAACTTGTAATTAATAAAGTTGAATCCTTAAAACATTATAAAAATCATCCTGCCAGAATCGCAGCGGAAAGTAGTAAGAACTTAGAGTTATTTATCACCAGGTATTAAAAACATACTATGAAAATTCATTGTTTTGCCCCTTTCCGAATGTCTCAGCATGAGTATCTTTGCAGTTATTGTAATTGTGACCGTAACCATTTTTATATAAGTAATTTTGTTGAGAGAAAAACTCTAGGCGTCGCCAGGAACGTCGCAAAGGTTGTTACAAGGGAAGTAAATCGGGGATTTTTGCACGTTTGTTATTTCGCCACGGCGGAACTGCGGTATCGCATATTCAAAAAAAAAAAAAAAAAAAAAAAAAAAAAAAAAAAACAAGTACCTGCTTCTTTATCATAGGTCGGAAAGTCTTGGCACGCTCTATAAAATCGATTACGCGAGCAACTGCTCAATAATTAACCCATTTGAAAACAATGAAAGCTTCTCAATATTGCATTGTTTTTATTACTAGAAGCGTGGGTTAATTATTTTAATGATAATATTAAAATTTATGACATGAAAAGTTCAATTTATTTTGGCAAAACATTGAAACAAATAGATCAAAGAAGTGTCATTACATTATCGCAAAGAATAAAGCTGTATTATTTTATGTGGAACTATCACTGTCAATCAGTTTACACTGCTGAAAAGTTATTCTGTTCACATTCACATTTTTTACATATTTGCATTGTTTATCTTCGATGTGTCAATTTTCGTGGGAGCTTATTTAACGCATTAAGCTGATGCACCATGTTGGTCAAGACTTTTCAACCCTGTTCGTCGACGAAAGAAATCGACGAGTTATGAAAAATGCGTTCAATTCCCGCCGTGGCTAACCCAGTTCTCCCACAAACCTCTTCGTAGGACGGGCAGCTTTGCTGCAGCTACGATTATGGCTGCGCTGACGATCTGGGTGACAAGAAGCAGCGACGTCCTGCAAACGCTGTTCGTGAGCCTTTCGTACATCATCTATCAGACACTGCGGTCCAGTCGCTGGTCGACGATTCACCGAAAACAGCTGTACCAGCGGTCACCGGCACACTCGGCACCGCACGCACCATCACACCCGCCGTCATCACCTCCGTCGCAAGCACCTTCCCCGTCTCGTCGCCCACGCACTACTCATCATCCACCAGCATCAGCAACGACAACACTCGCGATCTCAGGCGGGAGCGTGCAAGAAGCTTGGATGTGTCGCAGAGTCAACGGCTCGTTGGAAGTTCGACGACGTCATCGACGGAGTCAGAGCAGTCCACGACGCCGTCGTCGACGACGGCGAGGACGCGGATGTCCAGATCGTCGCTGTTGCGACGTAACCATTCGACAAGCACTGCCGGTCGCCACGGCGGTGCCGTCACCGCCTCTTCCTTCTCTTCATCGTTGTCATCGCCTACTCTTGCGGTGGTCTTGGCTTCAACAACCGAGGACCACGAACATCACAATCGATCGTCCAGGAGTGTCTCTGCGCACATCCGCCAGCTAGTCGAACACCGTCGCAAGAACAGCAGGAAGTCCAGTGTCCTTGACAGCGCCACTTGAGGACCGTGGATTTAGAAGAAGATAGAAAAAGACGAATCCGACATATTTGGCAAGGCATTCCAGAAATCCGAGGGATCTCCCATAGTCGCTTGATGCGCGTCATCCGTCTATTGTATCGTCGGCAGGAAAAAGGGAAACGAGATTGGTACTTTACGGGAGGAATAAAAAACGGGATTGGCAAGATATAATCGACGTGAAAGTGTCACCGCCACGAAAGAGATTTGTTTTCATTTCTAGAATCTGTTTCCGGAATAATCCGTGTCTGATAGTTTCGAGGAGCAAGATGGTTAACGGTAATCTTATTGATGGAACTAGATCGACGATCACTGACTTCGATTCTAGTTCTGCTAGACTTCTGCAGGTCCTAATCCTAAGATTGCCGTAGAGCTCGAGTCACTTGAGTGTTTAGCGGACAAGGTGACGTGGTCGCTGTTAGATCTGAACTTAGAACAGACTGAACATACGGCTAAAGATAATACGAACGCGTCCAAGACGTTCGCTTTTTCGCTTGAATTGCTCGCTCAAGTTACGATAACTTTTTCTCGCCGAAGTTACCATCATTGGGCGAACGTCGAAACGCGTCGTCAATAATTCTTCGAGAGACAATCGGTATGAGAATCATTTTTTACAATTTAATTTCAAATATATATACATATTATTAATTTGATATATAATTGTCTCTTAGAGTGTATTGAACACTAAGGCATATGTATACATACATACATATACATATATATATATATATATATGCATAGAGAAAGAGAGAGAGAAAGAGAAAGAGAGAGTAGTGCTCTCTCTGATACATTTTATCAAAGTTTCGTCATCTATTTCAAATTGCTTGTTTGCTCGAATTAGTTTAAACTTTGTCTTACATAATAAATAATTTATCTTTTTGCTGCTGACACATGTGTAAAGACATATAACGTATGCGATGTACGGGAATTCGGATCAAATTAATATGAATGGAATAGAATCTGTTTCTTCCAAAATTATTTTCTGAAAACATAAAATTAAATAATCATTTATTAAATAAAACTACGCGCTGCATTAAAAAAGTCAATTTCTTGAAAAATAAAATCTTGTTTACTTTATATAACTCTTAGAATATGTTGAGTATGCAGCAGAAGAACTTATAAAGCACAACATGTGTAGATAAGACTGAATAATGGACCAGGCAGCTAAAAGTTATTTTTTTGTGACTCTCACAAAGACTATTTTTTAAAGAATTGCACATTACGTTGACATATAATATGCAATTCAAATATCTGAAACTCTTGTCTAAATCTCAAAAGCAATGTATAAAACATAAAAGAGCCAACGAAAGAGTCTACGTTAGAAAGATTTTTCTCTCACACAAAAAAAGTTTTATCATTGCATATTTTTTAATAACCACTTTATCATGTAAATAAAATAATGTGTTGTTCTTATAATTTTTTTTTGTTAAATAGAGCTATATCTTGAACAAACAAATGCATGAACTGTTTGTCGAGATTCTCAGGACCGATTGTCGATCGAAAATGTGACGCGACTCGAGCATGATCGAGCGAACTGAGAACGCAGATTCGCTTTCGCAAAACAGCTCTCTTTTCGCGTATTTGATTGAACAAGTAGCGCACAATATTTGGGCCTTATAAAGTAAATTGTTGATGTTCCGCTAACTAAATCACATAGACATTTGTATGTATGTATCTAAAAGACGACGACGAAAAGCAAGGACAATATTATATATATATATATATATGTATATATGTATATGTATATATACATATATATATATGTTTGTCAAAAAAAAAATTTTCCCGTCGAGGGAAAAGACAAAGAGAGTAACGTATACATAATATACATGTTTTGAAGACGCGCGAAAAAAACGCGAAGATACTTAGCTCACATAATCTTAGGGAATTTCATCTTAGCTATAACTGCGATGAAAAAGAGATGGGCCTAGCTAATTATTCAACTCTGAGCGATGCACGGGAAAACTTACAAATTTTTTTTTGCCATGACAATTATAAGAACTCCCGTGTATAGTTATCAATCGAAATATACCGGACGATGAACGTACCGGCTAATTCGAACGATTCTTTATCTCGCTCAACCCAATATGACCATTACAACTACATTCCTCCTTGACTAACAATAAGTAGGCACTAATGAGAGAGAAACATATATACTTATATATAAATATATAAATATATAAATATATAAATATATAAATAAATGAATGAATATGTATACAGGATGTTCAGCTGCTTACGCCATTTCTTTTAATTGCGAACTTCTTGATCGATTTACTTTTATATTTTTCATGCTAAATATTTTGATTAGTAACATTTAAATTAAAAACTTTCTGTTACACATATATAAGTTTATAAAGAAAAATATATCTGTGTTTATTTGTTTTACAAAAGAGTATATATAATTATATATAGTTATATATGAGACAACCTGATATGTGATTGTATATAATTATATACATAAAACCAGATATAAATTTCGTCCATAAATAGACTTTTTTCCCCGAGTTACTAATCAATTTGACATTTTTAACAAGAATAAATGTTGAACAAATGTTGAATTTATCAACAGATTTTGCTGAACAAGAGGAAGACGTAGCAGATGCAGAACATTCTGTGCACCCTATTCGTATGATTATATATAAATCCATACGAAATACACGGAAGATACGTACATATGAGCGTTACATATGTATACAAAGACACAATGGAGAGAAGGGCGACAGGGGGAGGAGGCTAACTCGTAATTAATGAAATAAATAAATTAATTAAATAAGACGTAACAAACAATTTCCAGAACGCTATTAGCATTCGTGAAAAAATAAAAAGAGAAAAGTCTCGCAATATCCAAGAGCTCAGCGGTAATTGTTCGTTCAATGTGCAATACTTTAATAGATAACATCGCTTAATTTATAATCGACTTTTATCGAATCAGAGCGATATTACGACAAATCTTACAACGGGATATAATGAGTCATTTACACCCTGCGCCTTAAGTACTTCGTACATATATAGCGTGACGACGCGGGCGATCTATAAAAAAAAGAGATTAAGTTATATATATATATATATATATATATATATATATATATATATAACATTAAAATAACAACATTATTAATAATAACAATACAATAATACTGTTACTGATTGTATATAGACCTGTAATGTTATAGCATCATATTAGGGACATATACTATAATTACTTAACACACGTACACTCGTTTGAAGACGCGCGCGAAGACGTCATAATAATTAATCACATGATCTTAACTATTTATGAATAAAAAGCAAAAAAGAAATAAACGTGCGGAGCAAGCAATGAGAAAAAGGAGGAGATTAAGTCAAAGAGGCATTAAAAAATCTTTGCCGGCCGTTGTCCTACTTCGTACGATGAATGTCCGAGAGCGTTTCGTCGTCGTCCATTCCGCAGCTGCATTTCTCAAAAGCATCAAACAGCTTTCTCTCTCTTTTTCACTCTCTCTCTCTCTCTCTCTCTCTCTCTCTCTCTCTCTCTCTGTCTATTCCATTCGATTCTTTCTAATTGTTTTTTTCGAAGCGAACGCTTTTGGCTCAAAGAACGCAGGGTTTACTACGGCCGGCACAGTAAACACGAAAGGCACGGGTAAATAAGAAGTAAAGCGAGAGATCCTTAATGTTTTCTTTGTGTTAATTTCTCTCGTCAATCTTCTGGCAAAAAATGTACTGTTCTGGGAGATTCGTGTAACATTATGTGTGTTACACTTATCACTGGATAATAAATAATAATTAAATTCTACGATTTCCGTGTGAGGATTTAATTTCGTTTTTTTTTGTTTTTTTTTTAGGAAAACAAAACATTTTGTACTATGATTTTGCCTTTTTTTTAAATATTTGCGTGATTTGAAATGACATAATTTATCAGTGTCACGGTCTGCTATTTAATTAGCTCATGATTCATCATATCATTATTTGATTGCCCAGTCAATTTATCAGATTTTCTCTTCATATCATTAATATATGCAGCTAAAAGAAAAAAAACTGTAATTTATTAAACATATCAAAAATACGTTAATCTTTACAAAACATATTTAATATATCTTAAGGAATAAATTATTTTCACGCGTATAACTAGCTTTTACATGTATGTGTTATAATTTCATTACTTACACGTAATATTTCGTCATTATTTTTTGAACATAATGCATAAAGGAAAAACTTTATTCTTTTTGCCCTGTGCCATTCGAACAGTATTTATTTACATTGTAAGTGGATAATTATGCTCCAATGTGCGTGTACTATTGACATACGTCATAAGAATAAATGGAAAAATTTTTGAAACAGCTGAGCGTTTCTTGAGTGTGTGAACGAAGGTCGATGATAGAGATTAAATAAACGATCAGTGCTGTATAATACATACTTTATTGAGTCAATAAATAATCAGCACAAAAGTCTTGTCGAGAAGAAACTGTACACTAGAAACGTAATTTTATTCCACGAACTAAACTAACGAGATCGAGGGAAGTCCCGCCGTCAGGACAAAGAAAAACGCGCATCACGCAGAAGGCTTTTATACGCTTCGAGACCTACTTATCCTTTGTATGTAATAATCGTTAATCAAAGACGGGTTTTGTGAAATTGTACGTATAAAAAGAAAACGTTACAAAAAGAAAACGGCGATAATTATTTCTATTTATCTACTTGCATGAATGTAATGTTTTTGTGTGTGGAAAGAGAAAAATAATTATATCGAAGGATAAGTAAATCATTGATATGAAGTAATTAAAAGGATCTAAATAACATCAATCAAACGTTCGAGTCAATTAGTTCTAACAAATAATAATTTTGATTGGGGTAATTCGGAGAGAGATATTGTCGATCGAATAAGGTTTTCAAATTTATTCGATCTAAAATTTTCCGGAAGTCTGCAAACTTGAGTTAGTTAAAAATTCTTCTGTCTTTGTACGTAATGTAAATATAAAAATAATTCAATAAGTACAGTTTGTAAGACTTGTTGAAATTTTTCTATCTATTAAATACATATTTCTAAAGTCAATTAATCCGGTCATCTGTTTTTAAAAGGATCCTTGAAAGATGAAGATGACAAAAATTTATATACTCATCTCTATTTGTTCTTATTGTTTTTTAAAGAACAACCGTCTCTCTACCGGAATTGCCCTAAACTTATACTAATGTTGATCTTGTATTAAGAAAATATACTCAACAATAGTCGGCCTCTTTGGATTAGAAATTTATACATTCATCTAGTAAAGCATATTTTTAAACAAATAAATCGAGACAAGTAGAGGAAGTAGAAACAATAGATAGATCTAAATATCTAAAAATCAGGGCGGCGATAAACAGAGCCAAAACCTAATGGACCTCTCTCTCTCTCTCTCTCTCTCTTTCTCTCTCTCTCTCTCTCTCTCTCTCTTTCTCTCTCTTTTTCTATGTATATATGTATGTACATATATATATATATATATATATGTGTGTGTATATATGTATATATACATATACACATATATAATGTTCATACAAGCAAACTCTACGCAATCGATGACAGCCTTGATAGTTAATATTGAGTAATCGGAAGCGTTCAGAATCTCTTATAGCTCTATTTAATATTAAAGTACATTCGCTACGTCTACTGAATACGCCTAAATCAGTACCGTAAAACTACTACAACGACTACAAGTAAGAGCTTGTTGTGAGACGCGAGGAGATCGACTGCTGAGATTGAAATATATTATTCCTCGTTCGACATTTTTAATTCGTCTTAACTTTGTCCAATATCTCCGAGAGAGATCAATACGAATTGTTCACATTTGAGCGAAGCGGAAAATGATTGTGTCTCTCTATTGTATAGCGAGACTATATTTATAATAACAATTGGCATTATCGTCACTGCCGGGATCTAATATCGCCGCTTGTCATGTTAGATTACGTTAGATTACATCACGATCAGGGTACAAGATGATCTATATACTCCTCGAAGAAAATGCCAAACCGGGGAGACAAAACGAAGCTAAACAGTGTTACTAACAAATGCGCTATTCTATTCCCTATAATATCGAATATGAGTCGTTTTCATTTTTGTGATTGTAAGACGACTGTTTAAGTTAATATGATTGTCACAAACAGGTAAAATCGAAGAGCAAAGAAATATCTCGAAAAAACAAAAATCACGTTCACTAATGTTTGCACAAATCCACTGTTATCTACGTCAATATTTGCGAGAAATTTCTTTTCAGTCTCATCACCTGAAATAAATTATGTAATATTATGTTAGTTTTAACTGAAATGAAAAAAAAACAAGAAAGTTTTCGTTTCAGTAAAAATATACAATTAATTTTATACAAATTAACTTATGTAATTTATATATATCGAAATCAGTTTAACTGTTAAGACATCTCGAAATTGTAATTGATTAACTTTAAATTATTTAATTAATAACTTGTATAATATATAACAATTTATACAATATAAGGAAACTTGTATGAGATACATGACAGTTTACATAAACGCTTATTTTTCTCCATCATTTGTTTATTACATAAGTTTCGCTGTATTCATGATTACAATTTTATTCGGAACACTAAACAACAAGGTTCACTTGGCCTTAATATCGCTAACATGTCATTGTATGATGACCTCAACGTATTATAAAGTCAAGGATTTATTAGTTAAGGCTTTATCAGTTAACCGGTCTCAAGAGTCTCCTCCCTTCTCCCATCTCTCCCCACGTCACACGAATCTCTTCGAGCAAACCAAATATTCTTGGCCGTATCGTAATTGTATTTGCATAAACTAATTGTCGATTGTGGGCTTAACGCTCGGGAAGGAGATAAATAAGAAAAGATAATACAAATCTCTCATGGATTCGCCAAAACATTGAGAATTCCATGAGAAAGCGTGTCGTGATCGTCGCCGTTTGCTGGGGAAATCACAAGTTTTAACTGCAATGTTTTTTTCAACTATTTTCATTTTGTATTCGAATTCACATTATTCGTCACTATTATTTATAGCTCTATCAACCATATTCTTTAACGCAGAGACGATAAAATACATTTTATATTTCGCGATAATTGGAAATTCAATAAATATATGATTACGTTTGTCAATTTTATCATTAAGTGTCATATTTCTTACTTATATAAGTATATGATGATATAAAAATAATTATTCATATATTTATTGTACGATTTAATTTTTTTACTTTACTGACTTGAAAATATACGTTCTAATTTAATAAAGTTTTATGGAGATTCAGGCAGGAAACATCTTTTCTTTAAAAGTCCGTCGATCGAGGCGGCGTTCTCCACGCTTTCACGCTTGTTGTGCGACGAATGTTTCTATGTTACCCCGTGTAGGAGTATAAGAGAGTTCATCTTGTCTAGTCAGGTTTACTGATAAATAATTTTGTCATTTAGTCATTTTTTCTTATCGCTGTGAATAATAAGACTCTTGTGTCTTTCTTTCGCCGAAAGTCCGAGCGAGTGTGGACGAGAAGCTGATGATAACTTTTTTGTATGTCAGACGACGACAGGACGACGATTAAACGTACGATGCGATTGTCCATATTAATGTATCGTCATTGATTGCTAGTATTATTATTACTATTATTATTATTATTACTATTATTATTATTATTATTATTATTATTATTATTATTATTAATTATCATTATTATATCATTATTGATCACTGATTATTACAATTAAGATTATTATTACTGATTATTAGTTATTACCGTTACGATTATATAATACCTTTGTAAATGAGAATCAAGACACTGATGGCTATAGGGAAAAGAAACTTAATAAATTGAAATTCTATTAACCCAAAGGTGTTTGATCTTTTTATTTCGATTTACCTTGTCAGGAATAAGATAGACCGAGATTTACAAGATAAAGAATAAGAAGATAGTTTATTATTATCTCAAGTTTTTAAATTGTTTAAATGTGTTACTTTGTATGAGAACTCGTGATCACACAACTCGCCGAAGCATGAAAATATTAAACTCGATCTTCCTCGTCATAGATACGTTTATGTGTAACCAAAGTTACATAATTTTTAATATCACACTATTGATAGTGTAATATTTACATTTATTCTTTACATAAATTTACTCACTTTTTTTTATAGTGAGAAGAAGTTTTTCACTTGTCACCGCGGCTTCAGCGTTTATGACGCCGTTTATGATACACGCTTCCCCACTCTTCGCTTGATTTCTCATTTGCTTATCATGGCGATCACGAGATGGTAACATTATTCTTCTCGTGTATACTAAATGTTATCTAGAAGTAAAAGTATAAGGAAATGTATATCTATAAAATGTATTAAAAAATTTTCAGAAAAACAAATAAAATGAGAAAATTGAAACGAAATCAGTAGCAAGAGTGGGAAAGTTACTACTAGTGAACGTAAAATTCAACGTCTTATACAGTGTACAATGTGCTGCGGTTCCGATACGAAGTATCTACATCGAGACGAGTGTCATGAGTCGTGTAAATACAATACATTGAAAGAGACTTCTCATGGACGCGAACGATGCTATCAGTTGGGGCAAGATATTTATACGTATGTATTCATGTGTTTTGAACATTTACTTTGGTGAGGTAACGCCAGTGAACTGGTACAAAAGTTATTCAGAAGCACGATCGTCTCGAAATCGAAAAAGTGACCATTGTTAGAGAATTTATTTCCAATACGAAGACGGACATCTGAATCAAACGTATTAGAACAAAGTGACTTGATCATGTCGAAGACAAAGGATCTTACAAAATGTTCGATTACCCAATTGAAAGAATTTTTAACATCTTTCGACGTAGTGATGTCCGATTTTGACGGTAAGTAAAAAAAAAAAATTAATGTTCAGAACAAAAGAACACAAACACATACTTGTTCCTGAGAAATACCTGAGAAATCACTTTTATTTGATCACATATAAGATTCAATGACGGAATACGTATCAACTAGACACATTTACTTACATATGTATACATGACCGAAGAATGTGTGTTTCTCTAGGAGTTGTGTGGCAAATCGATCATCCTATTGCAAATGCTTTCGAGTCTCTAGCGACACTGCAGAATGTGGGAAAGCAAGTGTATCTAGTAACAAATAATAGTACTAGAGACTCAAGCGCGTTTAGCGAACTCGCTCGTCATGCCTGTTTGGATATAAGTCCAGTAAAATATTCGTCTTTTTTATATTTTGATAACTCATATTACATATCAATAATTTGAATTGATGTCAACATACACATGTATTTATATTTCTGTAATCTTAACACATTGAACTCGAGCCAAGATTTGAAAATTATTTGAAAAATTAAATACACACACAATATTGCACATGATTATAAACTGTCTCAAGATAGCTGTGTGATTTATAGGATCATGTAATTAACACTATTAAAGTGATTATCTGGTATTTGAAAAAGATCAACTTTCAAGACGAAGTTTTCGCTATAGTTTCGGCCGTGGCTCGAAAACAATTAATAGAAGCCGGAATACGATTAGTAGAAGACGTAAGTTAATATATGCAATAACTATAAAACAAGTCGTTTATTCGAACATATAACGTCACAATTTTAATCTATTTTTTAATGTCATAATTTTCACACTTTTTAGTTAAATTGATAATTAGTTGTTTTCGAAAGTTTATTCATTTTTTAGCATATGTGTGAAAAAATAAGAGAAAATAAATTAAAATGACTTTTGATCTCACAGCCAAAATTTTTCGCCGATGATCAGACTGCGACCGTAAATGAAGTTATAGATCGGCCGTCTGTTAAAGCTGTTGTTGTTGATTTTGATGTAACCGTAAATTGGATGAAGTTGGCTTTAGCCATATCGTGCCTTGAACGTAAAGATGTATTGTATATAGTGGGAATAATGGACCAATGGATAAATATAAAAACATCACCTAAAATTAATATTTTAGGTAAGTACATTAACGTGTACGTATAATAATATATGCATTCATATATAAAAATACAAAAAATTATTAAAGAATGTAAATAATATAACAAAAGTCTCCCTTTTAATCTTAATTAAAATTAAATTAAAAATTTGTAATTGTGTTTAAAAAATATGTGTGTTTTTTTTAGGCCCTGGACCGTACATTCATATTATCAGTTCACAGACTGGAAGAAAACCAATCCAATGCGGAAAACCTAGCGCAATTCTCAAAGATTACATTTTTGATAAATGCAATGTGACTGATCCACGTAAATGTCTTTTTATAGGTGATTCGTGAGTAATAAATTATTAATTTTTACATGTTTACGCAAACAAATATCTTTAATGTTCAATTTGCGAAATTTATATCATACTAGTATACATTTTGCTGTTTATCAATATAATTACTTATAAATTATAGTACTTATTAATAATTATCTTATTCGATTTAAATCAGTTATATGTACATTGATTTGGAAATATAAATACAGAATTAATCAAGACATGCAGTTTGCCTCCATGTGCGGATTTACAAAACTTTTCGTCGATACGGGAGTGGACACTCTAGAAAAGGCACAAAAACAAGAAGATAGTTGTCCCGATTATTATCTTCCTGCTTTGGGCCAGTTATTTTCTGCCGTTGAAGATCTACCAAGTTTATATACTACCACTAAAGATTAACAATGTATTATAGCATACACAAGAAAATTTATTTCAAGATGGCAAGAAAAACATTATATAACACAATTGTTTCTAACTAAAGATTACAAAAATCTATTTTGATTATTGCCAAGAAAAAAAATAAAGCTTTTAAAAGTTACATCCTGCGCCGGATGTACATGCAACATATTTTTAAGCGTAAAGTAATACACATGTAACTTATTATAATTGTTTAATTTTTAACATTTAAACATTCGACAAAAGTTATGTGTATACGTAAACTTATTCAATAAATTATGACATATCAAAATGCAAGTTTCATTCCTTTATTATATAAAACATACATATTACATATAAAAAATAGTTTTTTATTTATGCATAAAGTCGTGTACTGCATCAATAATTCAAGTTTAAGCAGTTAACGCTAATACATGATTATCATTGAAACGGTCATATCAAGTCATTACATGAGTCATTGACAGTCGTTGTGGTGACAGATACGCCTCATCAGATAAGAAGTCTAATATACAAGCAGAGATGTTACAGTGCAGTGTACGATCGTTCTTTCTGTCTCGTCTTTAATTCGTGTCAGTTGTCATACTAAAAAACCTCAATTATACTGGTGATAATGTCATGTTTAAGATTATTTATCATAATATATGGATTTCTTATAACAGTTAGTCATTGTCGCAGGCACGACAGTAAGTACAATATTAATTCTGTATCTTTTTCTTATTTAACACTTTTTTCGAAATTCTCTTAAAAAATTGTTATAAAATACATTATATAAAACTGTTTTTTTGTTAAATAAACAATAGAACATATTAATAAATACTTTAAAGAAGATGACAGAATTTTTGCAAAATTTTTTAAATATTTTAAATTTAAATAAAATGCGTTAGACCAACGATTCAGTTTAGAACGCCAAGTAACCGAATTCGTTATTACTTCGGCTGAAAACTTGAAACATAGAGTTTCAGAATTCTTTGGGTCACATAAAGCCACATACGTCGCAGGAAGTTCAGGCAAGAGCAGCTAAAGATGTTGCGGAAAGACTCCTAGGCAAGGAAACGTCAAATGTTTTTGTTATGTTGATAGATACCGATTTGGGTCCTATCGACAAAGATACCTTCAAGGTACAGCGTTTACTTTTTGTTACAACCATGCATCAAACTTCTTTTTTTCATCGAAATTCGTGGCACTTCCGGAGTGGCAATCACGTGGGGTTTGCATTATTACTTGAAAAACTACTGTAATATACACTTATCGTGGGATGGTACTTCTGTGAACTTGCCAAACACATTGCCGGATGTTCGAGTTAAAATTACGTCCAACGACAGGTGATAACGCGAGATTCTCTCGTGATATATTTGTTTGTGATAGTATATGATATTTTCTCGTGACTTTTTACAGATTCAGATATTACCAAAATGTATGCACTGTGGGATATAGTTCAGCTTGGTGGCAATGGCAGGAATGGGAGAGAAACATTGACTGGATGGCTCTTAATGGAATTAATCTGGCTCTTGCTTTCACCGGGCAAGAAGCGATCTGGCAAAAACTGTATCGAGATTTCAACCTCACTCAGGAGGAAATTGACGAGCACTTGGGTGGACCTGCTTTTTTACCCTGGTTATATATCCGTTTAATTCTTATAGATCATTTTCACTAAAGACACGTTATTTTTACTGCGATACTTCACACAGGGCAAGAATGGGCAACATTCGTGGATTCGGTGGACCATTGTCGTCAAATTGGCATAATCGCAGCGTACATCTACAACATCAGATTCTTCGGAGAATGAGGGATCTCGGAATTGTGCCAGTGCTTCCGGCATTTGCCGGTCATGTACCACGAGCTTTTGCTAGGCTCTTTCCAAACGTCAATATGACCAAAATCGACCCGTGGAACAGATTTGAAGATAAATATTGTTGGTACGAGTCAAAATATCACAGTTTTATATATTTCTTTTTTGAAATGAATTTCTCGCGTAAAATATATTATTTTACTCGTAAAATTATAAAATAAAGTTTTTACACAGCCTAATTTTTTTACTTTCAGTCCTTATTTATTAGATCCAACGGATCCGCTATTTCACACAATCGGAGAGAAATTTCTCAAAATGGTAAGTCAAAATAACACCAATAAAATAAGTTTTAATAAAACATCTAGATGAGACATAGAAACATATATATTTAATTATTCATAGTACATCGACGAGTTTGGCACCGATCATATTTACAACTGCGATACTTTTAACGAAAATGAACCTGATAACAGCGAACTTGTCTATTTGAAAAATGTCGGTCGTTCGATTTTCGCGGCTATGAACTCAATTGATCCTAAAGCAATATGGTAAGTGCATGAAATTCGAAATGATAATTCCGTATGTATTGTATAGTTTTTAAACACACTCGAATTTGTTTCCAAATTAAAATATTAATTATTTAGATAGATACATGAAATAATCGTATCTTATACAAAAATATATTTACAATTTCTTAAGGTTGATGCAAGGTTGGCTATTTGTGCACGACTCTACATTCTGGACGGAACCTAGAATTAGATCGTTCTTGACCTCAGTACCTACGGTAGGCTTAAAACAATCAGTTTCCAAAGCTCGAAAAAATCTGATACATGTAATGTAACAACCATATATTATTTTGTAAAAATGTGTGCTTGTTACAATGAGGTGATTTAGTTAGAAATTTGTCTTATGTCAACGTATGCAATATTTTCAAATAATAACATGCAATTTTATATATCGCTAGACTAAAATCACTTGTAGGGACGAATGCTTGTATTAGATTTACAATCGGAACAATTCCCGCAATATAATCGGCTGAAGTCGTATTATGGTCAACCATTTATCTGGTGTATGTTGCACAACTTTGGTGGTACTTTAGGAATGTTTGGATCAGCACAAATCATTAATCAGGTAAGTCTGAAATTTTTTACATCACTTTTTTTTTATATAAAAAACTCGACAATGCTGTTGTTTTTGCAAGTAGCAATCAAATAAAAGTTTATCTAATGTATTTCTTCATAAATTCATATTTTCTTTCTAGCGTACGTTTGAGGCTAGAAACATGAATGGCAGTACAATGGTGGGAACCGGTTTGACACCCGAAGGCATTAATCAAAATTATGTAATTTACGAACTAATGAACGAAATGGCGTATCGTCACGAGCCTGTCGATCTCGACGCTTGGTGAGAATGCTCGCACAATTCTAATGTATTGTTGAAAAAGTATACATATATATTGTTATTTCTCTCTAAGCTTTTGATCCTATTTCGATAATATATCGAAATTATTCGATCGTATTTCGAAAACATATCGAAATTATCGACAGAGTCGATAATTGAAAGTCTTCATAATTTGAATAGTCTATTGTTTAGAAAATTATAGAAATACAATTTGCTTGATCGATTAATCGATGAATACAAGGAAATATTAACATACAAGATGTTTTTCGGGTTTGAACCGCGTTAGTGTCATTTTTATACCGAAGAGCAACCTGATACTTTAAACCCTGATGAAGTGAGCTGAAATGTTCACGAAACGTCGGTATAAAAATGACACTAACGCGGTTCAAACATCGACAGGTTTGAAAATTACGCTACTCGAAGATACGGTGCATGGAACGAATACACAACGGCTGCCTGGCAATATCTTGGTAGAACAGTTTATAATTTTATTGGCATGGAAAGAATAAGAGGACACTACGTTATTACCAGACGGCCAAGTTTAAATATTTCGCCATGGGTATAATTCACTTTTAATAATATTATAAATTATAATTGTGAAGTTTTATATTTTAATTTGTAAATTAAGTTAGTTAAAGATGTACGATAATGCGCGTCTTAATGCAGGTTTGGTACAAGCGCAAAAATTTTTACTTTATGTGGAATGTATTCTTAAAAGCGAGATACGGTAGAGGAAACAGTACTCTTTATAGACACGACGTGGTCGATATAACTAGACAAGCTCTTCAAATAATGGCCGATGATATCTATGTGAAAATTATAGATAGCTACAAAAAAAGAAACATTACTGCTTTTCAGTGAGTATGATATGATACGTATACAGGATGTTGCGTAACTATCGCATAATATTTGAAAAGTAGATTCTTTGAAATATTATAAGATGAAAATTCTAATACGAAAATAGCGAGCTTATAATTGATACTGTAATTAATAATCTAATCTCTCTCTTTAATGTTGCTTATAAATTTAAAAATTATTATAGCTTTGCCACTTTTATATTAGAACTTTCGTTTTATAATGTTTCAAAAAATCCACTTTCCAAATATTATGCGATAATTGTGGAACACTCTTGACGTGCGACTTTAGAAAAGTAAAATTTTATTCTTGACTAAAACACGTTACAGATCGCGCGCGAACGCTCTGTTGGAGCTCTTCGACGATCTTGAATCTATTCTGGCGTCGGGAAATAATTTTCTGCTTGGTACTTGGTTAGCCCAAGCAAAAAATATGACTGACAATGACAAAGAAAGACGGTCTTACGAATATAATGCAAGAAATCAAATTACTTTGTGGGGTCCGAATGGCGAGATCAGAGACTACGCAAATAAACAGTGGTCAGGAGTAGTCGCAGACTACTTCAAACTCAGATGGGAGCTCTTCCTCAAGGCTCTTGAGAAATCTCTGCTCGAAAGAACGAAATTCAACATCACTGAGATGAACGATAAAATATTTCGCGAAGTCGAACAACCTTTCACTTTTTCTACGAGGTTTTATCCGGTGGAACCGAAAGGTAATACATTCTTTTGAAAATTTTCCGCAAATACTGGATCAATCAGTTTTACTTATTAGTTACTTGTTGCTTTATACATTTCTATAACCACGATTTTTAGCAAACATCTTTCAAAATTAATGTAAAATCTTTAATAATGATATTTGAGAAAATTTTATAAATTATTCTTACTTCTTTCTAGGTGATACTATAGAGATAGCTATGAAAATAATTTCCAAGTGGTTACAAAGAAGAATTATAATTATCAAACATGTTGACGCTTGAAAATATAATTCATTTCTTAATTCACGTGCGTTTAAATAAAATAAAATATAGATATATATCGTTTATACATTGTCTTAATGTATAGAAACATGTAGAAAACTTTGACACATAATTAAATCCTATATATTGTATTTTTCAAAAAAAGTAATTTTATATTTGAAATATATATATGTATAAAATATCAATGTATATGTATCTTTTTATTTCCTGAAAACAAAACATTTTTAGAATCTTTGAACACAAGCGTTTACATGATTTTTACTTCTTCAAGATATAATATTTTTTTATTTATATATAACATTTATACTTTTCTTAACAAAGTATCAGAACGTTTTATATGAACGTTCCTCATCAAGCTGTAAAACGTAAAGGTAACAAACGTCTCAGGTCCATGTTGAGCGCGCTGCCAGGATCATCAAGATCTCGCAACACCTGTGAAGTTTTTGTCTTCGCGTCGTCTCTGATAAGCTCGTTCCGCTCAACGACTTTCTTCAGCAGCTGTTTTAACTGCGGCCCAATGCCACCTTCAGCGGACGACTCCAGAGTCTTCAGAACCTCGTCCGAGTAGCCGGCGAAACGTGCGAATCCTTGCTTCCGCGCATCCTTGCTCAGAGCGTCGTAGAGGCTCGCCAGTTGTTGAAGTGCCGGTCTAGGCGGTACTTTGGTGCGCCTTAAGTAGCTGTTCAAACTTGGCCGCGGTACTTGAGCCACTTTTTCGCCCAGCAGAGTAAACCTGCCGCGCGACAAACAAAAAAAACATAGCTTGTTAAAAGCACTTTTTAGATCTTTTTATATTTATCAGATTTTTTAAATCGACCAAAATTAAATTCAACTGCAATAAAGTTTTCTTTTAATCTTCTGCGTTTTAAATCAAAATAAATATATTATATATTCATCAAACACTATTTATGTGTCAAAAATATGTTTAAAGAATAAGTTTTGCGTAATAAAAGCAACAACTTGTGTTGTCACCTCGTTTCATCCTCTTCATCTTCAATGTTTTCCATCTTTTCGATCGAAAGTTCTGTTACGCTCTTTGACTCATCGCTCATATCCGAGTCCTCGATGAACGGAGAGCTAGTTGTCTTTACAATTCCGTAAATTTCGTCCACAACGCTATCGATAGTCGGTTTCTTTTTCTTTTGCTTATCATCTAGCATTTCATCTGTCATGGAAGTCTGTATCGATTGTTGTTGCGATACAACGTCGTGTAGCGAAGTTCCGACGATAGGCGTTTCGCTGAAGGAGTTTACCGATGAATTTATCACCGTTAAGAATTTTTCTTCTTCGCTTTTCTCTGGAAATTCCTGATTGAATTCTTGTGTCTCCTGCACAACTTCCGGGAATTCGTGATTCGTTTCCGGCGTGGCCGGTGATTCGTAATTGATTTCGATCATTTCTTCGTTCACTTCGGGCGACTCTTCATGGTCATCACTGTTAAAGACTACTGAAACGGGTGAAGATTCTACATGTACGACTTCCGGCAGATTGAAAGTTTTGGATGAATCTTGATTCGATATTTTATTCATTGGAGTCGAAGACAGTTGAGAAATTTCTGTCTCTTTGTCGTGCGCTTTCGTGACAGTTGTCACAGAAATCCTTTCAGGCGTCGTCGATAGCGGTTGTTGATGCTTCATCGGCAGAGTCGTTGCTGACGACGATTCAGTTACTGTTTGCGTTTCTTCTACTTGCAGTACTTTCAATTGCTCGACCGCATGGAAAATCACCTATTTAAGAAATAAATTTTGCAACTGTAGTATTATCGATATATTCCCAAGTGTAAAACTTTCAATGCAGCATGTAATATTTTCTATATTCAGATCAATATGTAGTTTAGAAGCGCTTTTATTAAATCGAGTAAATTGTGATTCACCTGCATAGCGGCAGGCAGATATGAATTCGAATACACTGGCGTTGAAAAGGCCGGCGGCTTCCTAGCGACTCCAGCAAGAGCCTGAAGTTGTGAAGAATTTTAATTAACACATGAAGCACGCAAATATGTATATACGTATGTATATAGCTGGTAGTCACAATCATAAGCGTGTATTTATTGTATACGGAAATATTTCGCATACTAAAAGCAGATTGTGTGTCGAAAGAATTTATTATTACTGTTATTTAGTCACTTACCTATTATTACTGTAAGTTACTTACTTGACGAAGAAATAGAACTACTATCAACCTGCACACTATTTTCATAATGAGATTTCTTTTTAATTGAAAAATAAAAGAAACACTTTCCTCAAACACTGCGTAAATAAATACTTTATTTATTTTACTCTCACAACAATATAGATCTGTTTTATTCTTTGAGAAAATATTTCAAGACTCTAGACAACTGTTGAAGAAAGAATTGATTTTCGCAGACAATCTCGAGGTTCGCGAACGGCCGTTGGGACGAGACTGGTCTCGAAAAGATTCGTAACGGTCTTAGGTCGTTCTCGACGTCGCACACTTTAACACTCTTACGTGAACGCGTATGTAAACGAACGGGTCCCTGTACAGGATTGTTAATTACGTGACGAGTCGGCTATGTCGCGGCCGTGAATCGCATTCATTGATACCAAGTCACAAAGTGACGTCTTAACTAAGCCATCATCGATATGCCGTGCACGTCTCTCGAGACGAGAAGACGACATTCCGTTTTGCACTCGGGTCAATTTGATCGGAATGCATCGATAGCAGGTCTTCTTCACAATTTCTTTCATGTGCGATTTAAAAAATATGAAATAAAATAAAATAAAACCAAATTGTACACGTGTCAAAGAAATAAGATAACTTAATTCAACGAACTGTGTCAACTCTAGTATAGCTAATAATATAAGAAGAGAAAAGTTACTTAATTACTTTATTTTTGCTTTTTATTTAAATAATCAAGTTTCTCTCTCTCTCTCTCTCTCTCTCTCTCTCTAAAAAGATTCTTTTCTTAGATATTTTTCAAACTATTTTGCGTCTTAGAGCATATTATATCTGTGTGCATATTATATTGTTCGTATACCGACGAGCGGTCCGACCTTCACGACGATTTCGTGACAACTTCCAATAAAAATAAAATTTCTCTCTCGGTCAAAAACATCTCCTTCAAGGAGAGTCGGTCGCGGGCCAGGATAATCGAAAAAATCACCTAACCGGTTTTACGACCAACTTCTATCATTTTTTGTTTCGCGACTTTAAAATTATCGTAGTTAAGTTGTTGAAACAAGTTCGATCTTTCAAACAGAAAATGTTTTATTCAATTTATTCGGAAACATCATACAAAAAAAAATATTTACTTTAACGGAACGTATGTTGCGTCGTAAAAAAAACGGAAGCATTTCTCTCTGCTGCAGAGAAACATATTTGCTGATTGCGCGGCTATATCTGTCGTCATTACGTTACGCATGTGGGCGCCCTTATGCGATTACGCTCTGCTTATTACGAATGAAACAGCATATATATAGGCAACGTTAAGTACTATATTGCCTTAGTTTTATCTGGCACGCTTTACGACGCGAGAACAAGTTATACAGAACACGGAATCCTCTTTACTGCGATACTTCCATTTAGTGATGGCAAGAGCAACCGGGTTTATGTGGGTGTTATTCACGGCGGTAAGACGTTAACCTTTCAACGGTGTCTTCCATAAACTTGTTAATTTCAACATTCTTCCCACTGTTGATTATCAAAAATTAGGCAATGTGCTAAATTAACATGTTAATTATTTCTTTTTATTTAATTTAATAGTAAATAATATGAGAATAAATAAAAAAAAATATATATATATGTTTAACATATACATCATTTGTATAGATTGCAATAACGCAGACGAAACCTTTGAAATCGACACTCGATGAATCGATCAATGAGATTGATCACGGTAATCATGCAAACTCGAAGCCGCTCGGATTAAAAGAACGGCCGCAGAATTCTGCTTTGCCGACCAACGAAGTACTGATGACGACTACGCAAACAGCTGATTCGGCAGCCGGTACCGCGCACGATACAACTGCACTGCCTGTAAGCGTTTTATTCCGTTTGTATTGACAAAAAAAATTTATTAAAAAATCTTTTTTGTGACGTTTCTCCTTCTCTCTCCTACAATTTGATCTCATCAACTAATTAGAACTTTAATATATCTACACATTGTGTCATTGACTGTCAGTTTATTTCAGTAATTTGATTTCTCTATTTTTTGTATATTGAATATGTATGTTGTTTAATTTGCTCTATCAATTAATTAAATAAAATTAATTGGATTGATATTCATTCAATCAACCGACGCCCATATAACATAATATTTTTACGGCAAGTTCGAGGAGATTTCGACGACAAGACCGAGTCCGTTATCTTGGTTTTTGGCGCCGCTCGCACAGAAGATCCAATTCTCGCCACAGTCTTTCCTGCAAGATCGTTTGATCTTGCTGAAGGAGATGCTCAACAATCTGGGCGTCAACGTGCAAAACGCAACGGCGAAACAACTCGGACCTGGCGGTCTGGTGCACTTCGTAGGCCCTAGTGACACCGGTTTCTACACAAATCGGCTGGAACCGGCCGGTTTTCTCGGCGGCAACGGCTGGTTCGCCAACAAGGGCGGCATACTCGGCGGGCCCGGAGCTATTGTGTCCACTGGCAGTCTTCTCACAGATTATCCGACTCCTTACAGAAGAAAGTAGGACAAACCGTATATATCGTTATTCAAACGCATGTAAATAATTTAACGAACGGAAACTATCTGCCGTAATTTCACGTAGTTTCGAACGCGATATCTTGAAAAATCTTTCAGTTATTGAGCAAGTTATTTATGCAGCACAAACTCGCCGTTATTATGATAGTATAGATACTAAAAAAGTAAATAATAATGTTCTTTTCGCACGTACCTACATATACAAAATCGCGGCATTAGTAGTGTTTAAATAAAGTTATTGCCGAGATCTTTCTTGATAGTGAATTATTATAAGTGTGCGACTGTATTTTTAAAATACATGTTTAATTTTCAATATTTTTTAAATATATTTAATATAACTGTCCAAATGACTCCGAATATGTACTACTCAGATATTTCAGCTTGAATTGAAAATATTTGAACTCGAGGCGAGTAACGTCGATATGGTCTCTTTCTTTCGTGTCTCGACGCAATTCTTGTTACTTGTAATTCGACCAGGCTGAAATAACGCCTGTTATGCGAGAAGTTGCATGCCGACATCTCCGGGGGCGAGATTTATTAATAAAACCAATGACTGATTTGTGCGGTTGTTATCCTCCGATATCACACGTGAAAATGACACGTATGTGAGAGGAGAGCTCGGATAATTGGTAATGTGATCGGTAAAAGATTTTGTACTACACGTCGAATCTGTGCATCAAAATAAGAAGCACGCCGCCGCAGAATAATATTAATATGTCACTTTTTCAAAATAAAATGTTTAGTTCTTTATTTACAAATTGTATCAAACTGTTTTCTGTAATCAACGTGAGTTCAGTTAATTTTTTTCAGTTTTTGTTGTCGCGTTTAGAGTTAAACGAATTTTGAAAATTGTATATAAGTACTCGTACGGAAGTCGTCGCAGAAAGAAATTTTATTCCAATCAAGTGTAAACTCGGTCTGTTTAATCCGGTCGAGACGAACCATATATGCGTCACCTTCTGAGCTAAGATTACATCTGTTTACTATCTAGCTGAATACAACAGAGGAGTAGCATTTGATAAATTGGCAATAATGAGCTACGCCCCTACAAATTTGTGTACAGGCTGCACCTGTATAAGCATGATCGATGAGAGTTTGACGCAGTTTGCAACAGCGTGCGTTGTTTATAGATTAATTCTGCGTATCAACAGTTTGTCATGTTACGCTTTTATTGACTCGTTAATGCGTAACTACAAATTATGTAAGACGCGTTTTATAATATTACGCGACAACAATACTCGGTTATGTGTATTGAAACAGTGAATATACCCGAGAAAAAATGGATTAAATCTAAGTAGATCTAACTTAAATTAATGAAATAAAAAAAGTGGAAAAATAGATCTAATTAAATCTAACTAGATATAAAGTAGATCTAAATAGATATAAGTAGATCTATGTAATTTACACTTTTTTTATC
>QVNZ01015388.1:0-20724 GCA_014825645.1 Pseudomyrmex dendroicus
TATATATATATATATATATATATATATATATATATATATATATATATATATGTATGTATGTATGTATATATATATATATATATGTATATATATATATATATGTAATCTTAATCTTAATTACTTACTTTAATTTTTATCTCAATTGAAAACAATGAAGTTAACTGAGAAAACTGCTTTTGTTCAAATGTGTTTAGCAATTATTGGAACAATTTATTTCACAAGTTACATTTATACAGATGGACATGTTTACACAATTGGTTCCAGTGTAAAAAGCTTCTGTATTATCAAAGATTTGCTTTTTTTTGCTTAACAAAAATCCCCTTGATTATTGCATTTTTCTCATTATTCGGCACGCTTCATCTGCTTAACTCATACTAAATTCTTGGCACAAACATCTTACCAATATTAGGCTCATTCATATTTTATCTTAAAAATAGATTCTGCACTGTGACGCTGTATTATATCTAACACATAAATCAAAAATTTATTTTAATCACATGTTTATCTTCACCAATAATTTCTACTGCTTCTTCATATGAAAGTAACTCAAGTTTTGTTGTTTTCTTTTAAATGTTAATTTTAAGTCATTTTTTCGTTATATCTTTAATTGTGACTTTGCTTTATTCTTTGATTTTTTGCATTTATCTTTTATATAATGTTGGCACATGTGTCTTGTATTTTTTTTATTATATTTATGTCAATAATAGAGATTATACAAGTTTTTACTTTTTATTATAACAATCTCTTATTGTCACTTATATTATATTTTATACAATCTTAGTTTTTTTCTACTATATATGTAGAACTAATATTCTTTTTAAAACTAATATTCTTCTTAAAAATATATGTAAATTTATTTTATAAATTTTATATAAGGATGTACCATTTACATATAATAAATATATACATAAATGTATATACTTATGTGTATATGTTTATCTATGTATATGTTTATCATACTTTACATTAATGATGGAACATGTACCAATTTCAGGTATATGTAGGTTCCAAATCCACGTTAGCTGAAGGTACTAACTTTGGATCAACGAGAGGAACCGAAAACGAAATTGCTGAAATGGAAGTATGTACCTTATGAAGAGATAGAGACAAAATAAGTTTCATGTTTTGTTTCATATTGTGTCTTATGCGTTGAGCAGTGATCAGTTTTTTTCTTTTTTTTTGCAAATAGACCTATCCTGTGTGACAGAGAAGTAGAACGACCCGAGAATGAAGACAATAACAATTTGCATATATTACACTTTTATGAGCAAGTTTATTACTATTAATATCTGATGTGGCAAACCTTTCTAAATGAAATCTTCCCTCTCCAAATTCCTCACAAGGTTACATTCATGTAATAGTAAATAGGCATTAAAGTCGTTTCAAACGCCACTTTAGTACTTTAAAATGGATGATTACAGTAAAACGAGCCATTATATAAACCTATAGATCGTATCCAATGAACTTGCCCAGTCAGTCTACAATGTGTTTACCATATATTTAAAGCATATTTATGCGCATTTATATACTTCTAAAATGCGTAGTTGATTAAGTGATATTTTCTAAATTTTGAGTAACAGCTGGCTACGTCGATAGTAACGGTGCCAAGTGTTATATGTCTTAAGTGTTCATAAATTTCTGTAGCAATTAATTTTGTAGCTTTTACAGTGTTTTGGTTAGACAGAAGAGATGTAAAAGATTATAAAATATAATATCTATTTATTCTGCTTTGTAGGTGGAACAACGAGATGTTCCTGGAATTGACTGTGCCTATCTGGCAATGGATACGGAAGAAGGTGTTGAAGTTGTATGGAATGAAGTGCAATTTTCGGAAAGGAAAAATTTCAAGGCCCAAGAAGAAAAAATACAGCTTGTCTTTGAAAACCTCACACAATTGGAGCATGCTAACATTGTTAAATTTCATAGGTATTGGACAGACACCCACAATGACAAACCCCGAGTAAGTCAATTAACTCATTTTTTTGTTTTCACATTTTTTCATATTTTCACAGAATTCTTTTGTATCTCTTTGTGTGTAGGTATCGTATTGTAAATTTTTTTTTCATGCCATTTCCCAGGTTATATTTATAACTGAATACATGTCATCCGGTTCTCTGAAACAGTTCCTAAAGAGAACAAAACGCAATGTGAAAAAGTTGCCTCTACAAGCATGGAAACGATGGTGTACGCAAATACTTTCTGCGCTCAGGTAGGTTTACGAAACTATGTACAACATCTGTGGCATTAAATTCTTAACTTGTACAACATTGCATTTTATAATATTTCAGTTATTTGCATTCCTGCTCACCTCCTATTATCCATGGGAATCTTACCTGCGACACTATATTTATTCAACATAATGGACTTGTAAAAATTGGCTCAGGTAAGTACTAATTAAAAAAAAAACAAAATAAATTTTTACTATAATTAAATGTATGTTATATATAGAAATATGTTTGTCACATAGACGTGATCACACAAATAATATGCAGCATCATGCCTAAATAATATATTTACGTCTAATAATCTAAAACTTTATTTTTTAATGAAAATATATGTACACCAACTATCTCATGACGGACTCGTTTGCTAGGTGAAATTAACTATTTGTATGAAATACTTGTATTCTTCACAGAGTTATCAGAAGCATTAGTTAGGAACTATTTGTGTGAAATATTTGTATTTTTCACAGAATTATCAAAAGCTTTATCTTTTTTATTGGAACATTTCAATGACTGAAGGAATACAAAGAAACTAGTGACTTTGAAACTAGTAATGTTCTTATTATGTTTTATTTATACAGGATATTTGAGAAAAAGAAGTTCAATCGACAAAGGACGCGTAGTATTCTAAATTGAACGTACATGTAATATACACTAATAATAGACTATGTTTACTTAGTTTGATGAGTACTACAAACTTTCTATGTCTTAAACTTCTTTTTACAGTCTGTACGTAAAGTTTATACGTACAGGCGAAGTAGACAATTGCGAAATTGAAATATTCTTTTTTATCAAAATATTCTCATCTAGTTTGCTAAAATTATTTGTAAATATCTAAGTTGTTTCAACATTCTCTCTTTAGCATATATATATATATATATAGTATATATATTGCAACTGAAAAAGAATGCGAGTTTTCTGCGGTGAATTATATTTACTGTAAAGATGTTTAAATATTACTTGAAGAAATATATTACTTGTACATACTATATAAACTACATATTACATTCTAGCTGGATCATAACATGTTTTCTATGTAATTTTATAGTATATAATATTAGTAACATGAATCCACACTAGAAAGATTGTGTTTAAACTGCTTTTTTATGTTAGGAGTAACTTGAGTCCTCATTTTTAATTATAGCAAATAGGCTAATCTAGATAATGAAAAAAACACAGCAAAGCCTTTGACGAGAAAGAGAAAGAGAGACAGAAAAACAAAGAGAGAAAGAGGAAGTACAAAATTCGTACTTTCGCCCATCCGGAGGAAAAAATCCATCAACATCGGTGTTCGATGTAGTTGTCACAGATGGTGTGTGTGAATTTCCAAGAAAAAATCATTTGGCAGATTGTCATCAACTATTGCCAGCTAAGTAAATTAGGCAGAGAGAGGTAAACTTCCATATTAGTTATAAGTAGTTCCATTTTATGAATGTACAGATGATAAAAATTAATTCTAATTTCTTGTTAGTGCCGCTCTAATGTTGCGCTATTTCTTCTTCTAATTATTAAGATGTATTTTAACTTAGAAGGACAAAGTGCATATCTCTTTGTCCTTCTCAGCGTACGTATATTTTAATACATGCAAGTTTTTTCGTTTTTTCCTACTTTGTAATTCCCGATCACAGACGATCTCTCAAAGATGTTTTCAAGAATACTACCTTCCCCTGTTTATTTTCATTCAAGAAAGTGATTCTGCATATCAAAACTACGATCTGTAAGATATGCGAAGAAGATAGTGAAGTGATCGATTTGAACGAAATAACGATTTATTTGTACATGTGTATTGTCTAGAAAACGAGCGTAATTTATCTTCCATAGATAGTTTCACGTGTTTATATGCGAGAGTTATTGATTGTATGAAGGCTCAAGTTACTCGTAGGAAAAAGTTTTAGTCAAAACGCAATTTTTACGAAAAAGTCCATTCGTTCGTGTATTTCTAGGCAGCAGACAGAATGTGTAGTCTGTATTTCAATATGCATCTCGATATATCGATTACTAGAATGTGTATTTTGATCTGCTGTTACTACGCGTAATTCTAATAGTTGCTCAACAAGCAAAAGTTTTCTAAATACGTTGACTTTTATGTTAATACATCATTTTTATGTTGATGCTTTTTCTTTTTCCTGAAGCAGAACAGTTTAAAAAAAGATCGCAATGTTTTAATTACAGTTGCGCCAGATGCGATTCATCACCACATTAAAACTTGTAGAACAAACATGAAAAATATGCATTTTGTGGCTCCGGAATATGGAAGTAAGTACAACAGTATCCTGTTTCTCGTCAAACGCGTGGATTATATTTAACTCTGAACATTACGTAATTTATATGAACTGTTCTTGTTTTTAAGATTCCGTTACACCGGCCATTGATATTTATTCGTTCGGGATGTGCGCTCTCGAGATGGCCGCGTTGGAAATCCAGGGAAATGGTGATACGGGTACAGTCGTTACCGAAGAGAACATCCGGAAGACAATAGAATCTTTAGATGATGTTCAACAAAAAGATTTTATTCGTAAATGTCTTCAGGTGGACCCGCTTAGTAGACCGAGTGCGAGAGAGTTGCTGTTTCATCCCGTTCTTTTCGAAGTGCATTCTCTCAAGTTACTCGCAGCACACGCGTTGGTCAATTCAGCTAGTAAGTTGAAGAATGACTTCGCGTTTTATGTCGTACTTCGCGATGCAGTCACATAAATGAACGAGATATATGATACATGATAATTTATAAATTTTCCACAGCTAACATTTCGGAAACAATTACGGACGAAGTGTTACAAAGGCTATATGGACCAGATACCGTAGTCGCCGAAGTAAAATATCAAGGAATGCTGCCGCAACAAATACGGTTGGGTGATATTCCCGTTACAGAAAAGTTAGAGAAATTTGTTGAAGATGTAAAGTGAGTATATTACATTTTTGTCGTTAGATTTTTTTATTCTTCTAGTTTTATTAATTTGTTTTTTGTGTATATATATATAACGTGCGTGTATATATATATAAACAATTAAAATCCGGGCCGAAGAGTTATACAGGTTTGTATAACAAGAGTAATTTTATCTTGCTGTAGATATGGAATATATCCATTAACCGCATTTATGGCGAAATTACCTCCACCTGCTCGACCGAGAGCGATATCGCCCGAAGTAACGGAATCGGTTAAATCTGTTACGCCCGAACCTGTGGATGTGGAGTCAAGACGAGTAGTTAATATGATGTGTAATGTTAAGCCTAGAGAAGATAGTAATGAATTACTTGTGAGTGGCGAATAGAGTATTAAGGAAACAACTTGAAAACAATTTTTTTTTTGTTTTACATTTTATGTTTTACAGATGACAATATTGTTACGAATGGATGACAAAATGAATAGACAATTGACATGTCCTGTGAGCCAAACGGATACTTCGATGCTTCTCGCGCAGGAACTAGTACATTTTGGTTTTATTAATGAGGTAAATTATTATTATTATTATTTTTCGTATGCATGTCGCATCTTGTTTGTGTGACAACTTTCTTCAAGACTTACGACTTGTGTTGCAGAACGATCGTGATAAAATAGCCAATTTAATTGAAGAGGCATTGAGGAGATACTTCAATAAGCAAATAATGACGCCGGGAATAGTGTCGTTAACTAATCTTCCTACTCAAACTACTTTATTGCTGCCTGATCCGGAATTTCCATGTTTGCAACACTTCGACAATTCCGTGTGCAACGCCACAACATCCAATAGTGATAGTGCAACCAATTTGCTGCCAAAAACCTCAGGTATACCTGTGTCAAGTAATAAAACGAGTAATCTCCACGACGATGCGGAACCGCCGACAATCAGCGAGAGCGGTAGTTAACCATCCAGGACATCTGACAACTCAGTTTATTGTGCCACTTTGCACGCTTTATGTATAGACTGGCTATGTATTTTTATATTTAAGTAAACAGAAAGGAAAAGTGTGCGTGAGAGAGAGAGAGAAATGGAAGTAAAAGTGGGAAGGTGCCGTGGCTAAGCTTCTAGACTGAAAATGCGCAAGTTAGGGAAATCTTCGCTTTTGTTTAGGTTATCCAAGTAATAGCAGGTTTCTGATTCTCTGTTACTTTTCGAGTTTCATATTGGCTTCGTTTTACAAGTACGCTTTTTTTATGATACACAAAGGTTATCTGTTATATCGTTATACAGATATGCAATACACTGACAAGGGAATGTATGAATTTGATGTAAAAAGACCAAACTATTCTTGTGATTGTACGATTAAGATAAAGGTCTGCTGAAATGTTCATATATTGCACAAAAATGTGCTACATATACTGATATATGTTTGATATGTTTTATTAACTACCCACTGGTAGTTTAATAGTTAAGATAGATTTATTATATGATATGTTTCTCATTTGAAATTACAAAAGGTGAAAATGAATGAAATTTACGGGAATTGTACATGTTGCTCTTTAAATAATTATGCATTGTAAAATTTATTTTGTGCGTACAAATTGACAAGATTTCAATTTTATCATACGTACAAAACTATCTTTTCATTGTATAGCTATTATAATTATTAATTATAATATTAAAAGACATTGTATAATTTCTCTTTCAGTTTTTCTTTCGAACGAATTTCGATCTATCGTTACTCTTTTGTCAAAATACTCAGTAAAAGTTATTGTAAAAATCTGTCTAAAAGTGAGCGAATATAAAAACCGAGGCACACGATGCTTTTCTCACGACTGATCCGTTCTGCAATCTCGTAACACACGTTGAAGGCACAACGCATGCGTTACGCTCGGGTCTATGTAAGACGCAGATCGTAAAATCTCGAGGAACTGACCACTCGCATTAGTTGATTCTTGCGACTTTTATGGACACGGGATTATGAATTTTATTATTTATGAGTCCTTGTGCAGACAACATGTGTCAAAGTATTGCGCAATAATAATAAAATTTTCGATTACATGCGAACACCGGAATCGACGAATCGTAATTTGGAAATTGAATCGTCAAATTGTTACGGTGCTCGCATGCTCGATCTATCGCGAAGAACATCGTGAGTCGCAGGCTTGAAGCGTTTGCGAGAGAGAGAGAGAGAGAATAAAACGGCTTGCTCCTTTTATTTATCATATGTTTTTTTTAGTTTCATAAGTGAAATCAGTATGCGATTGCGATTATGACGTAATACCTGGCTCAATAATAAAATAATTTGATAAATAATTAGTTAAAGCCACGGCCCTGTTCTATACTTGGGTATTATTGATGTGATTAAACCAAGATAATTAAATCTCTATAAAAATTAGCTGAAAAAATCCTTGTAAATACTTTATATTTTTAAGAAAAAAAAAAAAAAAATCTGTTGACACAGAAAAACTAGTCATGTAGGTATATTCGAGTGCTAACAGACTAACACAGATCTTATTACATCTTTTTGCATTTATAACACTTGCTTGGCCAAGAGAGAGATACCGCTCCAATTTCATACCTCGGTCGAATCAATTTCAGTGAAAGCATTTCTCATTAAGTAAACAACTAACCCTACCTAGAGGTAAACTATTACCTACAACAACATAAACTTCGATCTTAAGTATGTAAGTAGAATTATCAAACTAAATTGAATGTGTATAGCTTTATAATACAAATTATAAACGACGAAAAAAAAAAAAAAAACCGGCGAGACGACTGATTCGTGGATATTATGAAAAGAGCTGTACAATGTGACAGTGATAAATAAAATACTTTAACTCGGAAGTACCGTTACTTGGATCACCTTACCTTTCGAAGAAAACCAAAAATTTGCTGCGAAACACGAATCGAAACCTTTTACGCAGTATATATATATATATATATGTATATTATCATCATATTCGTTTATTAGAGAAATGACAGATTTTTCTCTCGATACACACAATGGACGTAAGTACAAATGTCCACATAACGGAGCACGGAAAATTCCGATTATAGTTAAAATAAATAAATTCTGATGGATGGAGTGCGATGCGTAATAACTGTTCTTCACGTGTGAGCAATATTGAGTCAGAGCGATCCTATATTATGCGATCCAACCACGCGAGTATGCACGTGCGAGAAGGTGAGAAATATGAAAAGATTAAGTGTATATATTTATATATATGTTTTTAGTTTTAGAATTGATTTAAAAAGCACCTCTCACGATCGTATCTTTCACATTATACAATGATAATCGCGATGTTCTAAATAAATAATGTTTATTCTAAATAAATAAAAACTGCTACACACATTTTTCACATGAATGACAAACTGCGACTCACTCATCTATGTGGAAATTTTTTTTTGATGAAATATGTGTTTTGTACAAATTCAACATTCACTCATTTGCGCGACGCCGAATTCGAAAGTAAAGTTGATAGTAATCGACGTTACGCAGCGATATTTTCTCACTATCCCCGATATATTTCAAGCACCCTCTTGAGTGCGATTAAGCAGATAATCAAGATCGTGAGAGATGCGGTCCAGCATACCGCTGGTGGTGCTGTCGCAAGCGCCGGAAACCACAATTTCCGGTGTCTTCTCTTCGCCATCGGGCTGCTTGCGTTCGCTCGTGTTGGCGATGTCCGGCATTGCGCTCACCACGTGCTCCCGACTCTTCAGTTCTACGCTCGTTCGCGATGACAGTTCGACGTCGCTCTTCACGGCCAACGTGACATCCGGCATGGCACCTAGACGTGACTCTACATCGGCGCTGCAAAGTACCTTGGCCGAAGACTCGGCAGAGACGGTTCCTGCCGGCGGCAAGAAGATTTTGCCGTCGCCACTGCGATACTTGGTGACGTCACCGCGGAAACTGCAACAGTCACCGCCGTAGGTCGATGTCTCGTTGACACAGCGAGCACCGCGATTTGCGAATGTCGGATCGACGAACACCGGCGGTTCCTGATACTTGCGCGGGCTCGTACTGTAGTTCTCGAGATCGATGTCGTCCGAATGGTCCACCCGGATTTCCGGTAAGAATCTGCCAGTCGGTGGCACGGACGACTTGGAGTAAACAGACGACGACTCGGATACAAACTCGCGCATGTCTATGCTACCCGCTGCGACACCACGCACTTCCCGATACGGCTCACTGGAGATCGACAAAGGCGCCGGTGGAGTTGCCGAATCATTTTCAGCTTCTGCGTCAGCTTTCGAACATACTAACGGATATGTGTTATCGTAAAAAAAAAAAAAAACTATCGTCAATACTCGATTAAACAATTTCTCTGCTTTTGATATTATATCAACTAACTTTTCAGTAGTATTAACGCAGAAACCTACAATACCTTTGATAGGCTCCGAAGTATTTTCCTCGTTTACTCTGCGTTTCATGATTCTTCGCAAAAGTGGCCCGACAACTGCAATCTCACCGTTGACGATGTATGCGATTATTATATCAAATCCCTGCGCGCCAACGAAAGCAAATAATTTTAATGCATGATTTTTCATTTTATATATATGTGTGTCATATTTTGCAGAACTTACCAGTGCGCAAGATAAGGACGCGAACAAGTAGTGGAAAATTATGGACGACGAATTTATGTAGAAAATAGAGGACATTTCCACAGCGATAATACCACATATGACGAAAACTGCACGATGTAATATTCGTACTCTGGGATAAATAAAAGAATTAGATGTGACTTAGAAAAAAAAGAAGCTATGAATTGCATCAGAAGATTTCTACGAATTTGTACCTCGCTTCTATAGCTTCTCTCTTCATTACGTTTGTCTCTACCAATGTGTGGACCTTTTGAAGCACTCCCATGTACAGCAGTATAAACACCAAAAACATCATCGTTGCGCAACTGACAAATATGTAATAAACGCCGCTGCCATGTATCAGCCACCAGGACTCGTGTCGCCATCCGATACTCTTGTGCGTTAACTCGGTCGCGAATACGGCCAGAATCGGAACACCTGATAAAAACGTGCGATTGTAAAAGTATTCGCTGTAAAAACACATGATTCAAATAATTCACTGATTATTACCGGTTATCACGGCGATAACTGTCGACTGGATGTGTTGACTCGGTCGGATTTGCGTAAGTTCGGCATACACTATCAAAGCTTCAGAAATAGGTGCGGACATACCGACCAAGAGAAATGCTTCTAACCCAATCGCTACGAGCGAGTAAGATGACTGAAACACGCAGCAAGAACTTGGTGAAAAATAGAATAAGGTTTATAAGATCTGCTTCAAAAAGAAAGAGCACATTGGAAATTACAAGTTCAGAATAGATCTGGATATCTTAATAAATAATAATCACCTCTGGAAGATTATTGTAGACAGCGTAGATGAAGATAGCCATTGCTCCGATTAACGCACCGCAGCACTGGAGCTTCAAAAAATTCAACCAAGTTTTGTGCTTCCACCAGAAAGTGCTAAGTATCAGAGCAGACAACAGACATTGAGCCAGGCAACTGCTGCATCCGAACAGTATAATAAACGTAGTTTGTTCTGTTTTCGCCAGTACTACCTGCAACATAGAAAAAATATATAAATTTTTTCTTTGCTTATAGAAATTCAACGAGACATCATCGAAAGATACAATGCAGACTTTTTCATTTTATTCTTACTTTTGCAGCGCGAGTTGTCAAAAACACAGCTATGGTACCCGCGGTAGGGCACAAACAATGCGTCATCCCGTCGCCGTACACCGTGTTTGCTAAACAACTATCGAGATCCCAAGATCCGGTGTTGTCCATCAGACCGCACGATGTGTTCCAGGAACTCGTTTGATTTTGCAAATGTCGGATTTGCAAATCGACCCATATCTTAATGTGTTTATTATCGACAATCAAGGAGGGCACAGCGACAACAATTACTCGAGAATTGATGCGAAACTCCAGATCCGTACCATCGCTAAATGTGAGTAAATTTAATGTTTTTTATATAATAAAATTTTTATCTTTTCACATCTTTTCACATCGATTTTCCAAGTCGGTTAACTTACTCGAGCTCTTTGACATACGCAGTCGGTATAAAATGTGACATATTTTTATACACAATGACAATACCGGGAAATGTGGCATTGGATTTCACATTGCGTTGCTTCTTTTTCCACAATCTTACAACTATTTTGTCCTCATACCAATCAGGATACCTGCCGTTAACAGATGATTATTCATAAGAAAATTATTTTGAACGTTGCAAACATAAATAGACGAAACAATTATATTGTTTTGGGAATAAATTTTAGACGATTAGAAAAAAAAAACGTAAAAAGAAAGATAAATATTACACTGAAAAAGAATTATAAGAATAATCACACATAATCAGCCGAGGGTATTTGAAGAGAATGCGTAAAACCGTCTCCACTGTGAGATTGCACACTGAGAGATTGCAGTTGTTGAATATCCACAACCATGGATGACAGAGACAGATGTTTAGATTTTTGTTTCAGTTCTGTAGACCAGTGAATTAAATTGCGTCTTGTAAGCTGAAGCAACATCGATAATTTCTGAAAATAAACATTTTTAAGCTCGTGAAATCCTGCTCTTTGTTCAGCAGTTTTACATTAAATCTAAATTATTATATACCTCCTGACTCAAGATAGAATGTTTGTCGCTTAGAATGCGATTCGTTATATGAATCAAAGCTTCTGCGGAGACAAATGCGTCCGACGGATCGATTTTATGTTGATACCGATCGATTTCGGCCAACATACTTAGTATGCGATCGCCCTCGCCAGGATAAAGCGGCAAAGTACGCTTATGCAAGATCTCCCAAAAGGCGAAGATCGTATCGGAACTTGTGATGTTTTGATAACCCAGTGTCAGACTTCGAAACTAAAAATTAATTATTACAATTAAAACATTATTTTAATCAGTCGCGGTAAATCATATTGTAGATTGGTGAGAAAATATTCTTCTTACATTATTGTAAGGTTTAATCAATGCCTTGTAGAAACAGGACGAAAAATCCGGTATCTGCCATTCGGGTGTGGTGGCGTCTTTCATCGAACAGAGCCTGGACACTCGTTGGCCCACAAAATACCGCGGACACTCCAGTAATGCCTCTGATCCTGGAACAGTATCTGGCCATTGTAAACCCCAGGATTTTTCGTTGACGCATATCGGTATTAACGTTCGATTCATGACCTCAACTCGAACGGACATCGATTTGTGCGCCACTTTGCAGGTATAGATCGCCGATTTCTTGAACATAAACAATTATTCTCTTCAACAGATCAATTTATCGATTAATTTTTTTTTCGGCATTACATCTATTGATTCTAATTTTTATCTTGCTGCGATTTTCATAGCTACGATTATTGTTTCAAATCGAGATAAACTTGTACAGCGTTTTTCTCAATACCTGGGCATTAGTGATCTTTAAAATGCTACCCGCCGGATATAAATCCTCCCAAACTGCCCGGCCGGGTTCCAGTTTAAGCAAAGCGCGATTCTTCGTCCAACCGAATCCGATATCAATGTTGTGCATATTAGGGGTCATACATGTCAGTTGCATGTTGCTACCCTGCATACAACAGTCGTTTGTTCATACATGTCCTTTCGTAAATGTTCTCACGTCTTACTGAAAGAGACTTACTTTTTCTATAGTAGCGCTCATCGGTATCACCTTCACGTCCGGATCGTCTCTAACTTCAATATAAATACTTTTGCACTGTTGCACACCCCAGTCTGTTACTTGACAAGTATACTGACCGGCATCGAGCAGAGTCGCCTTCTTAATTGTCAACAATGACGTGTATACGTCCCCATCGTTCGGCAACTGAGTGATCCACATTTCTCTAAGAAAGACAAACAAGTAATCTCTTTAACATTAGACTTTTTTGTTTTTCGAACTTCTGAACTCTTCAAAAAAAAAAAAAAAAAAAAAAAAAAAAAAAAATGATAGCTTTACTCGTGTTCACTAGCATGCCGTCTTTGTACCAGGTGAAGTTCGTGCTGTAACTTCCTTGAGCTATGCATGATAAGACGATATAGTCTCCCAAGTGAACTTCGTTATCGTTCACATTGTTCAAACGTAGGCTCTAAAACGTAACGTTTTTCAATGTGTTTTTTCAATAATTAAGTTGCAATAAACCGCTCTCTCAAAAACGTTAGGTAAAGTTAAACCAAAATTTACATTGAATTTTTCTTTTGTTTTTTAAAAAATTTATTAACAGAAATGTTAAAGATTTTATTTTTTTTTTATCGCATTTATCTGCTTATTCCTAGTACCTGTAATCTGAGCGCTGGTTTTTGCTGAAACGTAAAATGCGTAGATTCCAACGCGATTTCGCTGAGGCGCCGACGCTGCACGAGTCGATTGAGTGATTCACGTATTTTATCTCCATCGTCGGAATTTCCGAAAAAATGGAACGTTACCTCAGCTGTGGGTCTGTCGAAAGAAACACAGCCCGTAATAAAACAACCGTCTAATAGCTTTTTTTTCGCGTAAAACAAACAAATATTCAAGATCTCAAAATTGTATATTTAATTGATGGTGAAATATGACTGGCAAATAATTATTTCATATCGAAAGTGCTTGCAATCTTTGTTAAAAATCTGCATAACTCTTATCCCTCGAATGTGTACCTACTCACGTCACGCTCAGGATTTTTAATTCCTCCATGGAAGTGATATTAGAATTCCTTAGGTATTTCGCAAGCTAGGAGAAAAATTCTAATGAATTACGCTCGAATAAAATTATCAGTTATAAGACAGAGAGAAAGAATATAAATAGATACAATTAGGAACAAGGAAAATGAAGAACTCTTCTTTGTTTGTTTGCATATGTAATCTTATCGAGTATTGCATAGTTTTACATTCTTCTTTCTTGATAGTCACCGTTGTTTTTTTTTTTCACACAATGTGTTGTACAAATATTGATTTATTATTACATAACAAAACTCGTGCTTACAATTAAAGAGTATAAATATTATTGGATCATATATATTTGTCAAGTGTCATGTTTAATGACCCAATACATACAATACTTAATATTACTTATTCAAGTGATTTTAAGACCACTCCTTCGGTTACAAATCTCTTTCCCTTAGGATAATAAACCTTTTCATTTTTTTTGTTTTTATTTTTATAAAAACCTCTTCAGCTGCGTTCACTTTCTGCACTCAGTAGCTCTCCAAACATTTACAGCGCTGACAAAGAAAAGTAGAAAACAACATACTTGGAGAAAAGTACAAAAAGTGTCATTGACAGCTAATATAAATAGATCTTGTGGCGAGACAACCCGCAGTTTACACAAATGTCTCTTCTCAGCACGCTCACCGAGACACTTCAGGCACATAATGTGCCGGGGCAAAATCTCTTCCGCCTCTCGTCTCTTGCGAAGACTTTCTTGAGACCATTCATAAGCGACTCTCTTCGAGTCTTCAATGAGGAAACAGGCGCGCAAGACCCATTCTTTAGCTCTATTTCTCATAAACGATGATCCGAGCTTCAATCCGGCAACTCGAGTAAAAGTGGATCGTCATTGGCTATGAGAACGCACGACATGTCGGTACTTCCGGGGCACAAGCAGTCCCGTATCTTCTTCTCGGACACGCTCAGCACTTTGATCCCGATCTCCCGGCAATACGCTTTCAGCAGCGTCATCTGAAGGTGACTGGCCGCGTCCATCGGCATGTCGAAGGGCACGAGACAGATGCTGCCCTGGCAGTCGCATCCTCGCGAGGCCAACGCACGCAGAGTCGGCAGCATGCCGCAGCTGATCGTACCTCGGCGTTTGTCCTCGCACCACGATGTTTTTGCGCTAGAAGACATTCTTGGATCATTCATTTGCGCATCGTTGCGTCGTTACATAAGCACGGACTTGACGCGACAATAAAGCAATGCTTGGGATTACCCGCTGCTGGAGTTTTTCGCGAAACACGATGACAAGGCAATAACTTACTCGGACGTTCTCGACTATGTTCCCCCGCAAGTCGGAATCGCGCCAGATAACAAGTTTCTGCAGTGTCAAGGAAACTTTCCGAGATATACTTTCGCGCAAGAGTTCTTGATCTGATAATCAATTTCTGCGATATCGGAAGATATGGAAAAAAGAAAAAGTGCCGAGTAATATGTCGCGAGATAAAATTCTAGATTGCAAAAGATGTGTAACGATCTCTCTGTCGTTTGCAAAGATAAATCGAATCAATCCGTATATTCCCTCGTGTCGTGACCAAGCATTTTTTTATCGTCACTAAAAAAAAAAAATCGGTCGCGAAACTTTTCGCGCTATTTTTCCGAGGTGTTGCGCGACCGCCAACACGCGAATTATTTCGGGGAGCTAGCTACCTGTCAGCCATCGTGATCTGCGTGTGATAGACTCGTGGTTCCTGGCAGCAGGTCATATCGGTCAGTAGATTCGCTTGGTCGTACGTTTCTTCACTCGTCAAACCTCTCTTGCACACTTCACTGAACGTGGGAATTTTCACGGTTTCGCTCGACTTGCCCGTCGGACGAATTTTCAATGTTGTCGTCGGACTTTAAAGCTCCGAAGTTTTCTTCCTCACTAAAGTCACTCCGCTTTCTTCGTCCTTTTACTCGCGACTCAGCTGTCTGACGCAAACTCGTGCAACGCGTTTTCTGAGAAAAGTTTTCTCGATTGACGTCCCACCTCTCGCGAGCAAACTGTGTGATGACCTCCGGGCGCTTCGCGCGCGGCTTTTATAGCCGACGATTCCCCCGCCAGTTTCGTCGCGACGTTCGTCCCCACCGGTTTCGTCACATCGGGGATATACACTCTTCGGGATAAACCGCGTCGTCGCGTAGTTGTCGCGACGTTCAATGGAAGTTTTTTTTTTACTGGGAAATCCGAGGAAAAACGTTCGCGCGATCGTTAACCCAATTCGATCCTCCCCTATTGAATTTCCTAGAGAGAGAATAGGAGAAGAAATTTCGGATGCTGGAATACCGGTTCCGAGAACGCGAACGTTGCAACGGGAGAAAGAGAGATGAATAATGAATAATAAAAAGGAGTAAAGTCCATTCATGTTGTTGTTCAATGACACATAATACACATACAGAGACATGATAACGATATATAAACGTATCCATCTTTAAACTGAATTTTTTAGTGTTTAATTATCGTATCATTTTTTCAGGAGACAAACACGTGCAAGCACATTTTAACCGAACAACACAGTCAGATGGGAATTGTTTTATTTAATGAGAAATTCCAGAAGATAAGGAACAGATGTCGCGAGAGAATAATTTAAAACAAGCCCAAGAGAGTATTTCTCATATTGTTATTCGTTCGAACGCAATAGCGTCGTCCCACCTTGCACACTGATCGATAAACGAATACAAGTTCATGCGACTTTGTTCTTTGCACACGTATGTTCGCAAGTGCGACTTTCGACCGATTCGTTGAAACGTTGTAAGTTCAAGGTAAGCTTATGAAGAACAATTGTTGCGTAATTGTCTGTCTTTCTATTTTTATGCGAGAAATTACGTTGTCTGCATGTAATTGCTGCTTTATATAAAAAGCAAAAGCAATAAAAAGCTGTGTTGTTGGAAAATAAAAAAAGATCTGAGACAAACGACTTTGTTTTGTTTTTTTTTACAGACTTAAAATTCCGACAATATTTGCAGTGGAAAACACACAGACGCGCCAATTCCGCATAATCCAGCGAGCGTAATAAATACACCGCAATCTGTTTTGCAGAGAACATGAATGAAAAAGCGACGATTATTCCCGCATAAAGTTTACAGCGGGAGGAAAATTTTTACGGAATCTACCGAGAATCAAGAGACGCGCCAGGAAACATAATTACTTAGCGGCAGCGCAAACAAATTTCCATCGGCGGCGACCGAGAAGTGACGGTCAGGTCAGGGTTGATATACAGGGGCGCGTTATATCAATTCACGCGGATTATCTAACACAATTTCATTTGTTACATTCAACTCATTTCGATTCGAGCGCGTCATTCGCACATGTAAAATCGTCACGATGTATCCGTATGCACACTAGCTAGTTCATTCCACGAGAGCTGAAAAGCCTGCTGGAAAATAAGTCGGAAGTTCGAAAACGGAGTAAGAAAACGATCTCACGTTACAAATTATTTTATTTGGAAGAAAAAACGTGGACTTGCAAAAAAAAAAAAAATTCTTTACGGCGTGTTGCATCATCACACACGTATCTAATGTCAACGATCGCCATTCTTCCAATCAGAAATAGCCAGATCAATCGATCGGTATTACTGTTATTTCGGTCAATGAACTTTTATTTTGACAGACGACCATCTTATATGTGTGTCACTCTCTCGATCAATTGCACGCACACGTTATATTAAAATTTCATTATATACGCCCTACGAGAAGATGATGCAAGTCATGGATACTCCGTTCTGACGTGTTTCATCAGACGTGCAACGCGCAATTTTCGCGATAACGGACTTAGCAATCCCACCCGTTGGGAAGAGGCATCACGCGCCGAACACAGGACACCTCTTGATAAATGTAAGCATGCCACATGGCATTGTTAATTTTATGATACACAATCTCGATTTTGTGTTAAAAACGTTTATATATAGAATATAATATATAAAATCTGATTAAAAACAGAGATATGTACATATATTCCTGTATTAGTCGCATCATAGTTTACAAGTATATATTACACAGTGAAATGTGATTGATGCAAATAGAAAATACCGAGTCAGACACATTACGCGTAGCTTTAATAACAATGAACAATTTCAGAAGGACACGATTACATAAGTTTCATACACAACTTCTATTTCGATTGTGTATAAAAAACCACAGAAACGGAAAGCTTTCGTAACACTACGTTCATTACATGAATCATCCGCTTTGTAGTAATTAATATAACTGGACTGGATCTTTTAATATTGTCTCGAAAGAGAATACGTCCGCGTAACAAACACGTTTTGTTTCGATATGACATAAAAATTACATCGAGAATTACATTAGCAAAACAAGCATTTTCGCAATTAAATCGAAAAAACAAGCATTGAGGATGATTAAGTTTTTAAAAAGAGAATAAAAAAAAAAAAGAAGAATAAAAATTTAGAGAAATAATAGATTTTCTAAAGAGAATTTATATTCTGAACAAGTATCATAAAACGCGCGCGTGTCCTGCAAGTCGAAACAAATTCTCGCAAACTCATTTATTTATAATTTACACGCCACTTGTAGGGAAAAAGATCGAACGAAACTTTAACCGGTCAAGAACCTTATCCAGGTTCTTTCCCTTCGTATCTGTCAACAGCATAAAAAAATTTACCACGTATCCAAGGGTAACGGGAAAATCCCAAGTTGTCTGGGGAACGTAGACGGTGACTCTCCAGGTTCTTTCACATTAAAATCGATCGTTCGTAAGAGTCGCACGATTAAATATATGTATAAACGATCGATTACTCGGACAATTTATTCTTCAAAGCAGTAATTACGACATTAATTAAAGAATCAAAATTCGTATCAATTATTATATCAACAAAAATAAAAAAATAAATGATAAAATGTTGCAAAGATAGGCGACCGGGAAAATACGTGCTAAAAATACGCGTTAAAAAAAAAAAAAAAAAAAAAAAAAAAAACATAAATCTTATGATTATTTCAAGACAAGATATGCAACTAGAACTATTTTTGTATTTATAGACACAGGTTTTCCTCGTCATTTTCTCATGACTTGCGAAACATTGTGTACACGTAAATGTAAATTTCCTTGAGGAAATAACTGATACGTAAATGCAACCTGCACATAGATAACATATTGGAATAAAAAAAAATGATAAAAACAAATAATTAAAAACACATTAATAACGTGTGTGTTTAAAAATTATTTTATTACTTATATGCATAAAAAATATATATAGTAACAATATAATAAAAATGTACGTGCATATTTAACATATGTATACGTTTAACTTTGATCAAATTATCAGAAAAAAATTGGAAAAAATCGACATTAAAACAAAACAAAATATTATTTCGAACTCTTGTGAGTCTTGACTTAATCGATGAATAATCTTATCGTTATGAGACAAAAAGTTATCATTCATCATACATATGACCGTATAATCGCGTTACTGAGAAAATCGCTTATCGATGTCTCAGAGAAAGAGAGAAAACAGAAATTATCAATGCGTTATTATATCTGCTTCTTTAATTAATGTTTATAAAACAACATCTGATTCGTGGATAAATATATTTTTAGATTTTTCAGAAATCCACATATATATGTATATAAGCTAAAATTAGCACCTTCTTTCAGATATCAAGAACGATGATCATCAGAAGAATTGTGTGTTTGAAGAAATCTTTTATCGAGCGAAAATTTTCAAGAAGCACGAAGATCACATGGGACGCTTTCTTGCGCAACAGCAACGGCGAAACGTCGCTCAAGAGATTCGTCGTAGAACATTATGATATAGCTAAAACAATTCTAGACAATACCGAGATCACTCGAAATCATTTAACTCCGGAAGTGAAGTTGTTTTTACTGACAGAGAACTGTCCTTTGTACTACGAGTCTTTCCATGAGAATCGAAAATTCGATTCTTTCATTAGAAACACGTTCCAGGATTCGTTCTGGTCTATATACTGGCCAGGAGGACAAGCACTGACGAGATTAATTTTCGACGAAAAGGACGAAATTTTAAGGAACGAAAGTACAAGACACAAAGCGAAGCGAGGCGAGTTAAGAATCCTGGATTTAGGCGCAGGATGCGGTGCTACGGCAATAGCTGCGAAATTAACGATCGGATCCTGCAAGATTGTCGCGAACGATACCAACAAAGGTCAGTATGTCGAGCACAATCATTAATGCAAGCAAGAGCACTCGCTGCAATGTGTGGGACGAACAAACGTTAAATTATTCTTACATATAGATCGCGTTATACAAGAATTAAAAAAATAGATTATAATAAGATCTATTCGGAATTAAATACAGTTGTAATGAGACTTTAAAGAATGAAATTAAAAACCCTGAAGAAACGACGTCACCAACGTATCGAAATGGGCCTATATATATATTTCAGATATACAAATGTACATTAATTTCACGAGATATCCCGACAAAAACCAAGTATCGGGAAACCGGATTTTCTATATAAGTGTTCCACATGTGGCATCGCTCGACCGTAATAGCATACTGTCCTTGTGATAATACGACCGATAATACGGTTGCCCGGATACGAGAAGGGGGAAGCCTGTAAGAGGACTAATAAGATAAATCCAATAATGGGAAAAAGTGATGATCAAAAGATAATCAATAATGTCGCAATAATGATAAGTCTTTAACTGTCATTACGATAAGTATGATATCGCAATATTTTGCAATGTCACTAATAGATCATAAAGTACAGTCATTGCTCTTAACAATTTTTCAATAAATATTAAAAGTAGAAGTGCTTCTTCTCACCTTAAAAAAATAATACCATAATGACGGAAACAAGTTGTCATATAAAAAATTAAAAAGAGGACGATTGCAACAGATCGTACGTCTATCAGAACAAACATATCGGTATCGCCAATAACGTGCAGCATATATTGCGTTTATTAACCGGTTCTGCGAAATGATGAAGCCACTGTGT
>QVNZ01015389.1:0-16073 GCA_014825645.1 Pseudomyrmex dendroicus
CCAGAAATAATACTTTTCTTTTCGTAATTGCTATCTTTCGCAACTGGCAACGGAACATTTTCAACTCATTGTAGAATGGCCCTAAGTATCGGAACGCAGGACTGTTCGTTTTAGTTAAAGTGGCTGTAGAAATATTTGTACAGTGCAATCGCACGTGCAATATATTATATTTAATTAATTATCGCTTAAATGCAAATAATTTTGATAATACATTTTACAGTAAAAAAAAAAAAAACAAACTACAAAATAATAAAATATATATATATTTTTTTTATACAACGTTAATATTTTTACTTTAGAACTAAGTTGTGCTTTTTTATACTATATTTCTAAATTATATTTTATATATCTATCTATTGTAAATAAATAAATATACTATATTATTATTTTTTTATGTTAGTATCTCTGTTTCTTTTCTGAAATATTTGTTAACTTTAATAAAGGTAAACGTAGTTTATATTATATTATATAATCTAGCAAACACAAAGTAAAATAAAAAAAGTAATATAAATTAATGTTATGTTACTATTATTTTGTGTTTGCTGAGTATTTTTTTTTAATTTATTTTTATTAAGTTGTACTTATTTAAATTTTTTCTTAATTTGTACTTACTATAGATTTAAAAAAAAATTGTTTCTAAAGATTTATAACATTTTTATTTATTTGTTTATTTCATACGTATAATGCTTTTCTAATTCTTTACAATCTTTTTTCACCATGTGTCGTTTGCAACTTCAAGATGGCAATGAAATGTTGTAAATTATTCTTTTTAGTGAATCTGGCTCTATAAGGAACATTTTTCATAATAAAAACGCACGTTCCGTACCATCTAACTTTTCTCTGAAACAATTTTCAAAGAGATTGTTAGTCTAGGGAATTTTCAAATATAACTAAAGCTTGTAAAATTTGTTGTTTTATTAAGTTTACATTTTAGACTTTTTTTCAAGTTTTTATAAGAAATATAGCTAGTCTACGGAATTAAACTGTTTTGTTTGTTTCTTTAAACATTTATTAGTCACATCACATTTTATCTATTTCTTTATATATATATGTATATATATATATTTTTTTTATAGACAATTAAATCACAGCTTAACTGTTGAAACTTTATAATACTGAAGAAATAAAACTGAAACTACAGCAAGCGCATGATTTGAGAACAAACCGTACGGAAGAAAAAAGCTTTTAAGTTTTCAGAAAAGAAACAAAGATTGAAGAAACCTGTTATCTAGTTAGTTTCGTCATTTTCAAACTTCATCATCAATTTCATAATTTTCACTCATCGACACTAAAGTTATGCGCACACGTAACAATAATCTTCTTAATATCTTTGTTCTCTTTCTTATCTTCATGTCTTGTCTTCAAATCACTTTCGTGTTTTTTAAATAATGTCTTAACATGTATCTGTCTTGTCCTTTCTTCTTTTTTCCATATCTTTTTTGTCTTCTTTAATTTCTTTTCTCTCATTTGTATCTAGCTCGTTTTCATTAGTCTCTAACTTGTACGAAATTTCTTTCGTTTCTTTCTTTGTTTTAGTTGTAAGCTCTTCTGAAGATTGATCGTCCAAAGGTTGACTATCGCTACTGCGACTTGGAGTATCGTAACATGGCGTCGAACTAGGCGCGTAAACGTTTGCGAGCTGTTCGTATTGATCTCCACTGTGCTGACTGATTTCCGACATATTGCCTCTATTGACATTTTCTTTTGGAAATAATTCCTGCTCGTACTTGATTCTTTCCTTGTCGCGAATCTCTTCTTGGTCTCTTCTTGTCATTCTCTCGCTACGATTCGGCAACGTACTATTTGTGCTGCTTGTCGCATCGTTCGTTTGTTCGCTAACAGTAAACGAAGGACTTTCAGCTTTGGTAAAGAGATGTATAGGTCGTTGAAATCCTTTTGAAGGATGAGGCGGGATAGATATTACCTCGCACTTGCAAAAGCCTACTTCGGAAGACAGAAGATATTGTGTAAACTTCTGTGGTCGAAACTCGATATTGTGGTAATTTCTGTAAATTCGCTCCTGAAAAAATAGTAGCAAAGTTTAATATGATAATGAAAAACTCGTAAAGTGAAAAACAATGAGAAACAAAGAACGAGGCTTTCAAAAATTTGTAGCTTTGCTACAAGTATTTCAACACTTAATCTGCGGGCCGGTTGTGTGCGCGCCTTTTGCGTAACGTCGGCGATTTTACGCGCGAAGAAAGTTAAGTGTTTCACTAAAAATAATTATACATTATTTAATTTTCAACATGGGTCGCAGAAAACAGGAAATTTCGTGACCCGCGGATACCGACCTACGCATAGGTCGTAGAGAACGTAGGAATATTCCGTGACGTGCAGATTAAGTGTTAATTTTATAGTTTCCAAAGACATAACAATGTATAAAATTTCATTTTGTGCTACTTTTGACATCAGATCTCTTGTAGAATTTTGTAGAGATTGATTTTTTTGTATAATATATCAATAGATATATATATATATAATGTTTTTGTAATATAGATATATATATATATATATATATAAATGTTTTTAGAATTCTGTATAAAATACAATCTGTTAGCAAACTAAGAGATTACGTTTGAAGAATTTATTGTTTATAAGAACCTACGATATACAGATACACACTTTTAGTTTGTGTTACTTTTTATCTAAGCTTAATTAAAGTGATTGTCACAATAAAATCCAAAAAAAAAAAAAAAACCGTTTTATCAAATTCTTTCTTTGTAAAACATACTATATAAAATATAAAGAATAATGTAAAGAATAATACTCACTGTAAGATTCTTTTTTTTAGTGTAGCTGGCCCAACCTTGAGGTTCCAGCACGAGAACTCCACCAGTGCGTAATTGTGCGTGTATACGCTTGAAAGCTTGTTTTAATCCAGCGTCGCCAAAATTTAAATGAATCCACTTAGTGATGGAAAGGCATAGAATAGTATCAAATTGTGGCTGCTCTGCGCACAAAAGCGAATCGTCCTCGAGCACATAGTTACCCTGAAACCGTATAAATGTTTTTTTTTTTTTTTTTTTTTTTTTTTTTTTTTTTTTTTTTTTTTTTTTAAATTCGAATAAGATTATAAAAATATCTTTTATCCGCAAAACTCACTCATTGTGAAATCATATATTGTTAATAAAGGATAAAAAAAGTTTAATTGATTCCCCTCAGGGTTACAATATTTTTCAACACCACTTCTATATTAACGATCCATCATTCGGAGGCCCGATTCAGTTCGCTTTTCTATTGATAACTCGACTTGAAAGAGACCGACCCGGAAAAATCCGACGGTGTGGATTCGAACTCGGGATTTCTCACTCGCAGCCCTCGCACTCAGGCCGCGATCATAATTGTTAATATCATTTACTTTTTTTTTATTTATTTCTTTTTTTTCTACTCGCAAAGTATTTAAAAATTATTGAAAGCAGTCTAAAGATGTTAATGTGAGTTAAAAAAAAACAAAACAAAAAAAGTGGAAAGATAATAGTTATTCAGATACGTGATACTTTTACGTACACATGTGGCATGATAAACTACTATATTTTTAAGAGGAGTATATGTGATGCGTTATATTACGCGTGAGTTCGCGTAATAAATATATTAAAAAAAATAAATTTACATGTACAAAGAGTACCTGTACAAAAGTAACATTGTGAGGGAATCCTTTGTGTTGTTTATTTTTCGTAAATCCTGGAATATCCACAGGCCCGTAATTAATTGGCATTGACATGGGAAAGAAATTGGCGTCCAAAGAGTTATCTTCGTTGCTTACAGGACTTTGCACACAATTCACGTAATGCTTTACATTTTTCCGCGCAATATTTATTAAAGTTCTATCGATATCAATCCCCGTGACACTTTTGGCTCCGAGATTTCTCGCAACTGACAGTGTAATGTGGCCAATGTTACATCCGATATCTAGAATATCTTTTCCAAAGAACAACTCCTTTCGTTGTGCGAATACTTTTAGTCTGGGATCTACTTCGTGATGAGGATTTCTGTATCCGTAATATCTATTGTAGTTTCCATACTGATACCTAGCGTCCTTCGACCTAAATTTGGGCATATGTTGTTTCTTCTTCTTGTCTTGACTGGGTCTGTGTTGTGGCCTTGGTTTCCAAGCACCAGGTTGTGGAATTACTGGGCTTACTATTTTATCTTTTGTATCAATTTTTCTCAATCTCTTGTCTTTTATTTCGTCTAATTCTTTTAATCGTAACTTAGTTTTGTCCTTTTGAGGACTCTCTGTCTTATTTTCCTTCGAAATATTTTCGTTCTGTGTATTTTGTGTTTCTGATAAATCAACTCTTTCATTGAAATGACTTTCTATTGAAGTGTCGGTCTCAACCTCGTTGTTTCCTCTAATTTCTTCACTCGATCTCTTGTTTTTATTCAACTCCATCTTTTGTAACAGAAATAAGATATCAATATATAATATATACTCAATGCCGAAACGAACAAATTCCTATGAACAGTCATATTATAAACTGACGAAAGAAACGTACATATCGCACAATATATACACTATATTTATAAAATATTTAACTATATTTATAAAATATTAAACGTGACTTACTGTGTTTGCTTCGTCTCTCCTGGATTCGGAGCAGGATCTTTTCTTCTTTCTATTTTTTCGTTTAGAACTTTTTTTTATGGGAGATATCAACAGTTTTTCATATTCTTCATTGTCATTGCAATTTGTCAAATTTAACGGATCATAAATATTTGGAGGAATAAGTACTTCGATAGCTTCCTTTTTGTGCTTTGGAGTGGGAAGCGGACTTGATTTTGGTGTTACAGCGTTCATAGCTCGATTTACTTCTTCATCTTGCATGCTATTTAGATTTAACGGATCGCAAATATTTCCACCAAGCAAGAATTTTGTAGGAGGAATGATTATACCATCCTTCTTTCTACGTTTAGAGAAATTATAGAAAGGGTAGCACTTTCCATTGTTATTCTGAGGTCGCTTCCTGTTACTAAATTTAAAAGAACGATTGTCATCATGCTTGTTAAATTTTTTGTGCGGAAGATTAAAGGGTTTTCTAGATTTTTCACTCTCCTTTTTGCTTTGACTACCTTTTGATATACGATCTGAATTACCCTCGTTTGCACGAGATACCAGTTCAGTCAGCCTGGAAAAATTAGAAAAACTAAATTACTAGAAAAAAATTTAATCTCCGTGATTAAAACTTTTTTTTTAATAAAAATAATAATATATAATGGTATGAACAAAAAACATAAAAAATAAAAAAACATATAGTGATATAGCTAATAATATTGATTTAGTAATATTGTTTTTCTATTGTGCTTTTTAATGTCGTGTGCGTTACAATAGTCACATTCGTTATATTTTTATTAACCGTTACAAAAAAGGCAACAAAACAAAAACATTGCACGCGAACATTGCACTGTTTGCACTATCTGCACTCAAACAAACTTGAGTCTGCGGCTGCGCATTAACGTACTGTCAGACGTCGCGATACAGCTTTCTGAAGGTTCTACATGTCCGACATTACAAATTTTCTTTCGTTCATTGTTCGCATTGCTGATTACGAATTTGTATTCTTACCCTGTCAACTGGCTACTCTCACCATCGTCCTTCTCACAGTTACTCATTTTACTATTCTCGTAACAATCCTCTTCCCGTACACCGTCAAAAACTGCAACATCCATGTGTCGCGTGCGCGTGTACAATGGCGAATAAGCCCTCCAAGTCCGATCGTCAAACAGGAGCGCACCAAACGCCATTTTCTATCAGTTACCGACAGCACCGTATCAATAAACTAATACATCATGCTATAATAAAATATATTTTCAAACATCTTTTTCTCTTTTAATTTTCAAATTATATTTTAATATCTACACGATATTTATACATATATGTATACAGGGTGCTTAAAACAATTTAAGAATTGTGTCAAATTAACTTTTTTAGAAGTAACAGAATTGATAAGAAAAGATATCACGGTCAAACAGATGTTTGACTTTATTTTCAAAGAATCTTCACTTGTTGTCATTGTCATTGTCAATGACATTCTTGACATCCTTCTCTACTTCAAACCCCCATGCTGAATCACATTTTATCATACATGTACAAATTCTCTATATATGTGTTAACATTTTTATGAAGCACCTTCTGACAAAAAAAAATTTTCTACTACTACCTCATAGCCTATAATCTAAACCTAGGTCAGAGATAATATAGTAAATTATTATATTGTTAATTATTATGTAAATTATTATATTGGTAAGTATTATATTATTAAGTATCATTGCACTGACAAAAGGAACAGCGATATCTGACGTCATATTTGTCGCAAAGAACGTTTTTTTAGTACATACTTTTTGAATTAGTGCAACCAATGTAGAGGAAACCAGCAAACATCATCCTCATACTACCGGGAAGAGTCTGATTCCACTTGAAAAAATAAATAAAACACGTAGACCAAAGGTTTTTGTACGAGGCTTAGTTTTTAAAAAGATCGATTTTAAAAGTTTGAAAGATTAGATATTGTATTTACTTTTTTTTTGTGTTTAATTGGTCTTTATTCAACCAATCGATCATTGTAATTGCTGTAATTCTACGAGAATAGTTGTTTTACAAAACTAGATTAGCGTTGCCGTGTAAACGTAGTCAAGTAAGCAAATTTGTAGCAAAGTTAACTCGAATGAGTAGCCGTGGTCGTGCTCACGTGGACCCCGTTTGTCATATCAATGGCACCTTTTTTGTGTACTTAATCTTCTCCGTAATTTTTCTCGTCGCTTCCATAAATCTTTTTTTTGCATAATAAATATAAATATAATATATAAATATTACATATAGAGTGAGAAAGAGAAAAAAAGAGAAAGAAGATATCGCATAAAATGACGGGATTTCTGGCAATTCAACAGGTAAAAAAATCAGAATACGAATATATAGTTTGATTAAAATAAAATATAAACTGTTATAAAGGTTTTGTATCAACAGAAATACAATTTTTACAAAAAACATTTTTTTATTTAACTGATTAAAAAATCTAACTTTAATAATTATTAACAATAATTATTTAAAATACAAATTCAGATATTTAATTTCAGATATTTAATAAAAATCTCGAATTACTAATAATCGTGTTAAATTTAAAACTATTTCTTTGTATGTCATAAGTTTATTTTCATTTGTAGAATAAAATGTATAGTTTTCAACGTCAGATATCGGAATTATCGGAATTATTGGAAATATCGCCAATGATAGAAAAAACTATTCCTGTTCCTCCAAACGCCCCTATAAAGATGAGGAAACATTTTTCCAAAAAAAATTTGAAGCCGAAAAAACTTCGGTTTTCAGACAAAGAAAAAGATGAAGCAATTAACGAAAATTATTCTCAGAAGAGCGTGGACTATTCACTTGACATATTCAATCAGAAAGAAAGTGTTTTGAAAAAAACATGCGAATTTAAAGAAGAATTAAGTAGAAAAAGTTCGAGCACCATGTTTGAAAATACACATCTCGTGTCAAATAAGGAGAATGTAGAATATGAAAAGGAAAGATACATAAGAAAAGTTTGGAAAAATCGTTTAGCTATTAAGAAACACGCGTATAGTGATAATTCTTCGCAATCGTCAATACCATCAAAACTAATTAACAAGAACACGAAAGGTGAATTTGTGCACTTTCGTATATGAAAGAGATACAGCATAATAGATAGATTTACTTTTATCATTATATTATATCAATGCAAAAATATGAAAACAATAATTAAGTCAGTAAAAAAAAGAAAATTAACAAATTAATCATTTATATAAGTTGTAAGTATTCGTAAATTATTAAATTAATGCAACATAAAGATAATTAAGTCTCAATATATAATAATAAGTTAATTATATACACATCTATTATTTGTAATAATTATATATATATAATTATCACAGATAATAGATGTGTTTATTAAATCTACATGTGTGTGTAAATATATACATGAATTTTATGTATATAAATTAAATATTGTAAATTATATATTTGCTCAATTAGGATAATATTACGATATGATTATGTGTGTACATCAATTAATATATTAATGTGATGTGAAGTATAAGTATTATGAAAACAGTGAAAATTGTATAAAAACTAATATTATATTAAGTTGTAATAATACAATGGTATAATACACTTTTCTCAACCAATTAACATATAGTTTGTTTATTATTGTTAATTACAGAAAAATTGTTTTGTAAAGTAAATAAAGTATAAGTTGTACGTATTTCATATCTTTTGCGTAGATATTACGTACATATTTACATACACAGTAATTTTAGTTTATTTATTCTATTTTTTTATTCAACAAATATACAAGTTTATTTAGGTATAAAAAGTTTCAATATTAATTATTATCTGATATATACATACATATATATATATATATAATACAAGTGTTCAAATTTCACTGCAATTCAGGTGTCCAAAGAATTGCTAAGCGTCATGCTTCTCTCGCTTTTCTTTTATCATCGAACTTATCTCAGCGACGGTCACGTTTACTGGTCATCAGTGGAGCGCGTTTAAAAATATGGTATTGCTTCCAAACAGTATCATATCTAAATTAATTTTCTGAAGAAAGCTATTTTATAATCGAATAAATAAAAGAAAAATCAAGTAAAGAAAATATTTCATTTTACTTGTGAAAAATTCACTTGAAACTTTTCTTATCTCCTCTCGGTGTACATCTATGCGAATAACGACGAGATATGTCAACTTTGAAGCTTTATATTTCGGAAATAAATGCAACACTAACTACTTGTGCAAAAGACACAAGTAGTTAGTGTTGATTTTTGAAAACATTTCTACGTCAGCTACAAGAATAAGTAATAAAAATTACAGGTTTTTGTTTAAAAATTTAAAGTTAATCTTAGCAGGAGTTGTTGATACTAAGTTAGTGACGTTTGAGGTTAGAAACTTTTTTTTTATATCGACTGACTGTAGCGACATAAGCAAGTTTAGTAGACACGCGAGTTTCCACAATAGACTTTTCATTAGTTTCGATTTTCGATTTCTTTGGTACTTTTCATATTCTCAAGTTTTATTTTTGTTATTTTTCTACATACGTACAATGATTGTACATAGTTATATGTACATATTTATATGTAAAATAATTTTAATTTATATGGACTGTTATTTCTATATTATACTTGCATAATATAACCACTTTGTATATATAAATTATATACAGAAACCGAACATTATATATAATTGTATGTATTTCTATATGAGATTGTATACATAGATACATATAATATATACGTAAAAAATTTTTACCATGCGCGATATATAAATATATATATACATGTATATATTATATAAAAGAAAATCGTTAATATAACATGTTTTTTTATTACGTTTCTTAAACAAAAGCTAAAGATAAAACTAAAAACACAATTACAAATAAGAAAGTATATTCTATCTAATTATTAGAGATATTTTATAACAGACTATTAAACGAGATTATTAAACTTATTAGTTTTTATAATGTTATCTTTAAATATGAAAAGAATATACGCGAAAATGCAGTTACGATACTTGTATTTTACAATGCCGTTATATATATGTATAAAAGTATATCAGTTCTTTCTTGCCACGCGCAATCGGAGAATCGCTGTATCCGCTGACGTCACGGTGACCCGGCATGACCGCGATGAACTCTGGCAACGATATTAACATAGCGATTTACAATTGCTTATATGCGTGCACAATCGCTTGATTTCCGCTCATTGATTCCCTTTTTGTACATTTATTTCACACGTAATTTACTAAAAATCATTGTCGAAAAGTCGTCTGAAAAGAAATCTACAGGGTTATATATAAAACGTAAAAAATGACTCGAATGGTTAGATGTGTGACATTGAAATTCACAACTTTTCGAGTTTTCATATATGTATATATGAAAACTCGATATATAAATTACTACAAAAAAGAAAACCTAGAAATAAATGCTTATACGTTATTCAATAATTATATTATAATTTATATGCGAGAAACATTACTTAATTACTTACTATAATATTGTATTTTTAAGACTTCAAGATTGTTGAAAAAAGAGTTTATTGAAAAACTTACAAAAAAATGCTTTTTTCCTTTCAAATTATTTCCCTCTATAAAGTTTTTCGAGGAAACCGAAAGAGTACGTACGATTATCTAATTGCAAGGCATATAAGAACCACACCCGTTTATAAAGAGAATAGCCAGACGATGTAAAAAGGTCCACTCTTTGACTATCTTTCTCTCTTTTTGCCATCGATCGACTGTCTATGGCACTCCTATATTTGTCAAAGACCTACGCCTCCATTGTCACACACCTTCTAACTATTATAACTATGAAGAGTCAGTAAATAAATAGAAATATAGTCAAGAATATAGTCAGTAAATATATAGAAATTGCAATACTTTTTGTAAACTATTTGTTATACTGATATTGCTCAAAAGTAAACTGTTAAAAAAAACTTACAGATTTATTTATCTCAGGAAAATCATAAATAATACAAGAAAAACGATAAATATAACAAAAAATAAGACAGGTTTTAAAAAAAATGCAATTTTTTAAAGTTCTTGTCTAACTATAGTTTTTTTTATATTTTTACATTTTTATATTTAGATACATTATATTTTTATATTTAAATATAAATATAACTATGTTAAAGGAAAAACAAATAATAGAAAATAGACTAAATATCTTATATATCTCTCAAAATATCTTCATTTTTTTTTAAGATATATGATATTCTTTTAAGTATGATATTCTTTACCATCTTTTACATTTGTTATTTTGATTCAGAGAAATAATTTTGTTCAAGATTTTACAAAGCATTAATGGGTTATAAGACAAAAATATATTCAACTAACTAATAACATTCAGAAAATAGTACTGATTGCTATATTCTTTTCTTTCTCAATCTTTATCGTTATTTTTATTAAATTTGTACCACTATTTTTTTCTTACATTTCAATTATTTTTCAATTTTTTTTTGATAGTTAAAAACACATTCAGACTACAAACCATTTTTATATTTTATATAATCAATTTTAATTATGTAAGAAAACTATTTGGATAAAACACATGTATATTTTATACGATGACAATTAAAGTGTATATATATATATATATATATATATATATACACAATATACATCATTACGATTATATAGATAGAAATATTTATAAATAGAAGTTTATTTATTTTTTTTATATAAAAACTTTATTTTCTACTATAGTGTGTGTATATATGTATATATAAAATCTTTTATTCCTATAATTTTACTTACTTTATATACTGTACTTTTATAATAGTACACAGATATGTACACACACACATTGCTATATGAAATAAATATATATAAAGTTTTACATTTTACGTTATATATTTGTGTTCATTACTTTATATGAATAGCATTTATAAAAGACGATCACTCGTGGATCGTTTTCGTTCGAATCTATCTCTCACCCGATGACCTGTGGCTCAAGTCATACTAATCTCTTACATAGTTAACATAACACATTTCTTCGCTCGTTCGCCATCATCAAAAAAAAAAAAAAAAAAAGAGATAACCCGAGATATGTTTCGTCGGATATACACGTTTCATTATCGCTTTACTTCCATGTGACTTCAACATCAAATCGTGTTGCTAAGCACACGCGTGAAAGAGTACAATATTATAGAATTTTACGAATTTTTTTATAAACTCATCCAACTCTCTATATTCCTTTCTCTTTCTCTTTTCTTCTCTTTCTTGATGACATTCTGACAATTTATATATAAACATGTGTACATATATAAATAAAAGAATAAAAATCTTGAAATTTATAATAAAAGAATTTAGAAAGTAGAAGTATTAAAATTACTTATTTAATACAATTGTTTTTTATTAACAATTATTTTTTTAACCATACAATTATTTACAATTATTTACAAATGTTATCTTTTTTAAAGCCTATTTTTATATCATGTATCTGCTAAAAGAAAACTAACTCTGCTAGAAGAAAACTATTTGAGCTTTGGATCTTGACAATTTATCGACGATGTTTTTAACGACCTTCAGATAGTATGACAATGGATGAAATATTAAATATATGCGAAATCACGCGTGTTTCCATATATTCATGAACGTATTCGCGCGCATATAAGGAAAAGTGCATTTGCATGTGAACGAATGTGGGTCTCTTTGGATTAGCAAATATATCTAAGTTCTACTGTATAAGTAATTTTGAGCTTATGTAAAAGTATGCTTTGCGAGTAACAAATATTTACTGTACTCATAAATTGTGCAATAGTAAAGATTTATACACGTGCATATAAGAGGTATACAGTAGTCGTGCTTGTTATATTAAAATAAATCAAAATAAATTTGCCCCGTTATTCAAGTTTCTATATATCCATTGCAGCGTGAAAAAAACTAATACTAAAATCTGACAGGTTTGCAACCGGCTCTTTCAGCAGCTGTTTTCACAGTATCGTGAGAATATCTATATTATCACTGCTTAAATATGTGTGTGTTGAAGAAATTAATTAATTAACAAAATATTAAACATATTTGTAAGACGTTCACAAATTGGCTCCTATTTGCCGAATATTAATTATTTATTTGTTGAATGTAGGAAAAAAAATGTAAAAGTTTTTTATATGTTGTAAAGTTTTTTATATGTTGTAAAGTTTTTTATATGTTGTAATGTTTGTTTTATTATAATTATGATTATATAATAATTTGTAATTTCTCTAGTGTATGATGTACTTTTGAATAGGTCACATTCATTTCTTTTTTTACAAAACAAACATTTCCATTATATTAATAATATTAATATACTATTTTTACTAATATAACTATTATATATTATATATAAAACTTATATTTCTTATAAAAATATACTTTTTAGGCATATATTAAATAATTATAAATACATATATATAAATATAAATACCTATAATTTCGCTCTTATTGGTTTTTTCATACAAGATACCGCAGTGATCAATCAGTCAACAGTGAAAAGTTTGACGTAAAAATATTCGCAATCGATTCTCTGAGAACTACTTTAAAAAAATACTGACATACTTGGATATAGTCAAAGGTATTTACATTGTTTCTGAAAAATTTTAAAGAACGTAATTCTAACAAAAAATATGAAAACTGTTACAAAAATCTTGAGAATTTCTGTAAAAATTCTGAAAACTTTTCTGAAAAATTCTGATAAAATTCTAAGAAAATTTTCACAGATGTGCACAATAGTAGTACATGATACTAGTTAATACACTTTTTATAATTCTCTTTAATGTATGTCTAATATACAAATAGAAAACAACTAATAATATAAAGTAGTAATCAAATAATAAATTAAAAGATCTTGTATTTACTGCATATATATATATATATATATAATGTACATATATAATAAGTCAGAGTCATATATCTCTGCGCAACAAATCTATTTTGCGTGTTCTTATCTCACTAAAGCCTCTGGCTCTATTTCATAAGAAGAACGAACACGACGAATGAGTTGTGATAAAATTTTTTGGATTTGGACCACAGAACATTATAAGGTCGTTAGGTCGCACTGATAAGATTATTGACGTTGAACGGTTATAAGTGCATCAGTTACGTAAAAAGATATACAAAAAAAATTTTTCGATGACAAAATAATATTAATTTATAAGGGCAATAAATTAAATTAAATTTTAGCTTTACATTACATTGAATGCGAAAGTTTTGATGGATTTTGTAATAAAAAAACAACTAGATCAAGTAATTTTGTTACAAACAACTTATTCATTCTATTAAATATAACAGTAAAAGATAATAAAAAAACAATTACTCGATAGAAGGGAATTATTTGATGGAATGAATAAATTTTCTCCTACAAAATCTACCAAAACTTTTGCATTTACCTAATGTAAAAAGTAAAGATTTGTTATTAAAAGAAAAGATTAAAAATATCTCTTGTTACAAATTTTTTTAATATAATATCATATAAAACTATAAAATCACACAAAAATATATAAAATTATATTTTCTTATACATCCAAGTATATATCCATATACACTTATATACAATTATATGTACATAATTCCTTATACAATTTTATGTATATACTTATGTATACTGTTTTATACTTACATAAAATTACACGTGAAGTTATGTGTACAAGTGTATATATAATTAAATATTATTTATGGACAAAAAAAACATATAATTTTATATATTTTTTTATGATGTTTTTTATACAATATAATATAGTTTTATATAATTTTACATACTATTATATATGTTAAAACTTTTTTATTCATTTTTTTAGTTTTTATTGGATATTTATATATAATTTACTTTCTTAAATTTTTCTCTTTTTATTATTTTTTGTTTTACAAGTTTTAATCTAAATGTAGTTTTTATATTTTATCGTCAACTATATCTTACATATAGATCTTTTATTTTATTTCCTATGTTCAGACTTATTCTTTTCCGTAGTTTTGTCAAGCTATAATGTTTTTGTGAATAACGCGAAAATTATACTTGATAACTTTCACTATCTTTTCGTTCCCGCTTAAAGTTTATCACGCGGCTGTTTATTCGCTTTTGCTAGTCACATAGAGTCACATAAAAGTCTGGAATATTATGCAATCAAAGATACAAAGAGCCAGATCGAATTCTGAGTTTTTATTAAGTTAATTCTTATCTATTTTATCTTCTCGATTAATGTTCTAGTAACAAAGTAAGATTTCATAACGAGAATTCTACAACTCTGATATAAATATAATTCTATTGTTCTGATATAAATATACATACCCTTAAATTATTGGAATGCACGCACGGCGATCCGCAAGAAAGCGTGTTTAACCTGCTGATCAAGTGGCGTGGTGGTTAAATAAAAGAAGAACTCGAAATCAAGTCTCTACTAAATTTGTTTGATATGTATTTTATAAATTTGATAACTTATATACACAGTTGATTCACAGTATTTGTCTATTTAAAAAGTTATTCTTTGTGTAGAAAGTATAACTTTACTTATGGAAAATAGAGCTATATTTTAAACAAAAACTTATTAGTTTGCTTTTCAAACACATGAAATTGTTTCTCTTGTTATTAGAATTCTCAAACTATATTAAAAAGTGCATCTCTATGTAAAACAGGTGATGTTAAAAGTTAACCAAAACATATTGTAAAATTAGTTGAATATATAAATATGTTTAGAAAAAACTAATGACCAAATAATTTTGTCAGTACTATTTAATAGAAATTTTCTAATTTTTTTAAGATTTTTGTTTTGAATGTTCTAAAATATCTATTTTATCACACGTAATTGTAAAGTAATAAAATAATAAAGTAAAGGCTTCGCTTTCCGTCCTTTTGTGCTCTTACACACAAACAAAAATAATAAATCTGATATTTGAAAAATAACATAATTTTGAAGATAGTGTCAAAAGAAGCGTATGGAGTTTCAACATACGTAATCTCGCTTTGCATAGAACTTCAAACATCTATGTAGATGTATATCAACTGTACATCTGTAGACTTCGCTGTCTCTCACAAATTCGACAATATAATAAACTTTGCGTTATTTCATGCAAAAATGCGTCGAATAAATCTAATTTTATCAGTATGAGTGTGCTGGTAGAGTAATTCTGAATAAATATAGACGTTTTTTTACAATAAATCTTTTTGTCGGTGAAAATTCTTTTAGAAATCAAAATTCAAAGTCGATCTCGAAGCCGTGGTTTACTGTTATTCGTGGTAAATCAATTTCGAATTTGAATTTTGATTTTTATTTATATTTTAATGACCTGTTTTGTTTTGTTCTTTTAAGGATATTTAGTTTATTGTTATGTGAAATATTTTCATCGAATCTTATGTCAACAGAACGTAGATCGTTTTCGGAAGTTTAGTCTTACCTTTAATTACTTGTTGCTTTGTCGTATCTGAGCGCTCGATATATTGATACTATAATTGATAATCTATAATTGACACATATAAAGTATATAAATATATATGTGTGTATATAATATATATTATATATATATATATATATATATATATATATATATATATATATATATATATAATGAA
>QVNZ01015390.1:0-18691 GCA_014825645.1 Pseudomyrmex dendroicus
TATATGTTTATACATGCATACTAAAAGTAATGCATATATATATGTTTTCTATATTATTGATTACATATATGTCAATAATATAGACTATCATATCTCATGTTATTATTCTTTACTAAATAGATCAAATTAAATTTGCGTTAATGATCAAAAACACAAGAATTATAAGATAGTTGCACTACTAGAATTTTATACGGGCTTTGTATTTACTTATATTTTATATATAGAAAAAAAATGTATTTTACTGTGTATGCGTGTGTGTATTACTCCAGCATAAATATCTGTGCGTGCTGATAAAATACGTAAGCTGAAAAAATAGTATTATCTTGTTACGAAACTAATTTTATAAATAAAATGATATATATACATATATACACATATAAATAATGCTGAATACAATAAAGTTTTTATTTTTTATAAATATGTAAAACAATATGTATATGTGTACACTATAGAAATAAAATGTCTTTAGTACATGTGTGTTTGCAATGAAAATAGATACGTAAAAAAAGCATACTGTTTTTGTAAGTAAATTAAACTCAGAAAATTTTGTGAAATATAAATTTATTTTAGATACAAAGTATATACAAAACACACATACATTTATTGATAAATTTTTCGTGAAGATAAATGTATAGTCCTTAAAAGAGCTTGTATATAGAATAGAAAATGTAGTTTAATGATATTATTAACAAAAGAAAGTAGATGTAAAAAAATGAATTATTTCTATTCATCTATGCATAAATTACTGTTTGTTTTCATTACACTGTTACATGCATATATATAATTAAATAATAACTAAAAACATAACAATGTAATGTTTCATCTATAAGTTCAATTCTTGTGTATGTGGAGCTCATTTTTAAACAAAATTTATTATTTAAGTTTTTAATTAATAGGTAGGTGCTGGCTTCTGTGTTAAAAGTAGGCAGTGCCTTCTCTTCATTGTAATTCTTTCTCGTGAATATTTATCTTCTACTGAAAATCTTGCTACAAAGATATGGAGTATTCAATTAATGATTATTTTAAAACCATAAGATATAAATACAAAAAATTTATTTTCTTTGTAATTTACCTGGATGTGCTGATTGTGTTGGTTGTCCTTTCGGATCTTTTTTCTGCACAAAATATAAAAACAAATATTCATCTTCAAGAAAAATAATATACTTATTTGAATTAATCTAAATTCAAAAAACTATTAGATGTTTTTGTGTCAAAAATCTTTATCGGATGCTTAATTGCTTCTTGTATATAGAACTTAAAAAAAAACTAAAATTATGATAAAAATATTTTGACCAGGAATCAAACCTAGACTCACAGGCTGTGCGAGAAAAATGGAAAATTTACAATACACACATAATTCACACACAAAACAATTTTTCATTTTTGTAGGTTAGATGTATCTACTGAGTACACGTGCATCCAGATTGTAATAAAAATGTTCTATAAGCTTATATTGCAAATTGTATAATGATATAAGAAAATGGAGTTGTTCAAATAAATTAGCCAAATTAAATAATTACCTTTAAAGTATACACACGATTGCCATTTTCATCCAAATAATAGAGGAGATACATTTTAGCTAATAATCCGTACAGAAAACCGCTGAAAACTTGTATTTATGTTAAATCTTACATTTTTATTTTCAAGTGTAAACAATTAAATTTTTTTTGTTTCCTGTATATTACTATAATAAAATAGTTCAGTTAAAATTAAAATACATACCGTTTTTTTCGAGCAACCCTCTTACTTTCGTTGATATCGTTTGTGACACAGCACGTGTTGTCGGCGTTCTTTTATAAGCAAATAAAGCAAAGTGAGCAGAAGTTGCTTTTTTCAGTAACTATCAGCGCTACCAGCACCAGCAAGTGACACAAATTTACACAGTGTCACGTGATCTAAATTACTAGAAATATTGTATGCTGTATGGAGCATTCATAGTAATTTACTAGATTGCGTGCAGTGTGTGACTGCATTTTGAAATTCACTGCCAATCTCAGCACACAAATCTCCGATGATTCAATTCTTTGAGACTTAGGTGTTTTTTTAATTCAACTCTTCCTTTTGTTTCCTCTATTCTTTGATATGTGTGTGTGTGAGTTTCGAAACAATATAAATATATATAACAGTACATATGTACATAACTGTGCGTAACAAATACAGATCAGTGATTGACAGTAAAGCCAATGGCATGATGTTTTTTTTTTCTGCTTGTTGAATTGCTGGCTACCTTAGGTCATATGATTTGTGCTAAAGCTCTTTCAATGAATCAGTCCAGAACCATGCAAAAAAAAGATAGAACTTGATTTATCACGGACATTCAGCCTAGCCAGCACAGGAGCACGCAAGCAATCGAACAAGTAAAAAACAGCATTTTATATCAATATACATATATAGATATAACGTCTAGTAACATTAGTGACGCCAAACTAAACGCCAGGTTTGGTCCAGAAATCCAAGTTAAATCTTGGTTGAATCGTTTCGAGTTGTTCGAGCTCCAACTTGAAGAATTCAAGAAAAAAACTGGCAGATAAAAATATGGAAATCTATGGTACATAACATGTAAGATGAACTATAGATCTCATAGGGTGCGTTCGCTTTGGACGCTTACGCGCTTTGAGCGTCAGTCTATCTTTCTTCTACATTTAAAAAATAAAGACGGACTGATGCTTAAAGCGCGTAAGCGTCCAAAGCGAACGCACTCTAATACTAATGATAGTGAATATTCAGTCCCTGGTTGAAAAAGGGTAAGTCCATCGAAAGATGAGGCAATGAGATAAAATGTCTCCTTTTAATGAATTATATTCTACGCGAGCATTGTAACATATTGCGTGATATAATGATTCTGTGTGATTATTGCGCGCGCGTTGAGACGTTTTAAGGTACATGTTTTTAAAATATTTGAATAGAAAGTTTTATGTAACGCGTATCTTCTTGTTGACACAAACAATTTAGCGATTTCTGAATCGTTATTGTTGTTTGTCTACTATTTGTGATACTGATCAAATACTAAAAGTAACATAGAAACGTAGTAAATGTAGCTTTATTATATTTTTATTTGTACGGACGTTCGAACATTTTGATTCTTTAATATTTATTATTTTTAATATTATGTGTAATCAATAAAATAATAATAAATTATAATAATTACATGTGTAAATCATTACATTGTAAATAATTGTTTTTCTTACTTTGTCTTTTATGTTCTTTTTTTATTCTTATATTGTTTATATTTCAATTTTTCTTTGCTTTTTTTACGTGTGTATTTTAACCAATAAAAAATGAATGTACTTCTTCATGTCTTTTGGGACCCTTTGCCTAAACTGAGATTTTATGAATGATTATGGTCAAGATCAAAATTTAACTGAAATATAAGAGAAACTGTTTTATATTTTACATATGTGTATATGTATATTTTTGTTATCACTGATTCATTAATATTTTTTTAGATATAATAATTGATTCTAGAATAATCTAAAAAAATAGTCAACGATTCATAGACGGAAAGAGAAATGATGAGATGATGATCTCAATCTTATATATATTGTATTATATCGCATTTTTTTCGCGCCACATGATAAGTTGTCGCGACGTAGGCGCAACGATATTCGCCAGTAATTAGAGACGGGAGGAGAGAATCTACGAAAAAGATATATAACCGTACACTTGCCGAGTGCGCGAGTGTAGGCGTACTGACAATTCTTCTCACGACGAAGTCAATATATAGTAAGCTTGCATACACGCAGCCGAACACACGAGACTTTAACTCCGAACAGTCAGGCCGGAGTGTCACTTCCGTCTACTGTGACAAATCGCTGTCAGAGTTCAATCGCCGACTTATCGGTCTGTGACGAAGTCAGTTCAGTGCATCGAGCCACGTGGATAACATACATTTTTTGTTTTCTTATTATAATTATAATGTCGCACGGACTTTTCCGAGGTAAATTATAATTTAGAAGAATGACTGATATATATACGTGCAATCACGCGATTTTGCATATGTGTCTGTTTGTCATTCGCAAAACAAAGCGTTTCGCTTGAGACGCAATTTCGCAACGAAGTGTAAATTATATAAGTGTTGAATATGTAAAAAAGAGATCACACGTTGTCACGTTGTACGCGCAAAGCGTCATTGATGGTTAACTGTTTCCGTTAATGATTACACGATAGGAAAAGAGTTGCTGATAATCTATGTATGCTAACATACATCTGCAAGTGTATTGTATATAAATGTGCATACAAAAAACAACTTTGTGCAAAACTACCGCACTTATTTTTTACGCTTGTATGTTAGACACATGTTAGTCGAGTGTGTTAAAATATTGATATGTTCACATATTTTTGGTAGACACACAAATTGCTAAAATTTTATATATATATATATTGTATATATATATATGTGTTGTATATACATATATATTGTATATTTATATATTGTATATATAAAATAAGGCATTTTATAGAATAAAAATTATTAAAATAAATAAGTTTTAGCGCAGAAACTAACGTTAATTAATTTGTTTATTTAGATATACTTAGAATGTCGCGCAAATATGTAAAAAAAAATTCAAATTAGCTCAAATCGTAAAAAAATATTTGCGATAATGTCGAAATTACGATTTACTACGATAGAAGTAGTACACACACTCTACTTGTTCGTATTATCGGCAAACCTTCGTCCATAAAAAATAATCGCGCCGATATCGTCACGGCGACTTTAAATCTGCTTTACGCCGCTAATCTCATTCAGTCCAGCGATTAGAACTGATTGCAAATCGTTGGAATATTGAGATACCAGAAGAACCGCAGTATGTCGAAACTGTCGAGGAACAAATCTTAAGTGCGAAAGGTAAGAATCTAAATAACATAAAACCATTTACAACGTATGTATATACATATATTTTCTTATAAAAACTAATGTTTGCATCTTTGGATTTATATGGTTTTTTTTATAATAATGTTTAGGTGACGTGATTGTTCGCCTGTAAATTTAGCGACAGTTTTGTCAGAAAAAAACCGCCAACAGTATTTAGGTCTAAAAAAATTTCTCTGCAAAATTAAAATAAACAAACGTACATAAATAAACATTATATGAGCATCAAAGCTTCTCTGTCGTGTCCTAACAATTTAGGAGAATTTAGATACTAACTTGAATTACATATTTGGGCTAAGATAAGGAAAGATGACAAAAATAATATATGTAATAAGTCAGTCTATAATATTCAATTCGGATCTTCGTAAGTTCTATAAGGAAAAACGTGATCTGTTAAATGTTTTCTTTCTTCGAACATGCGATACTGTTAAAGTATCCAGAATGTAGACAATCTGCCGCGTTCCAGGATTTATCTGTGACATTCCTAGTCGTAAGAGTAATAAATACAACTTCATTCTAGTCACCATGCAGAGTCGTGACACCGCATATGTTGAAGTGATTATAAATAGGAATGATCAGTTGCGATCACGCATCCGCGCGCTTTACTCCGTTTCTCCTTTTAAAGTAACATCTTTTTTAGATAATGGTTTTTTATGATAGCAATTTGTGTTTTTTTTTTGTTGATACATTCCGTTTTCTGTTCTATCCCTTCGCTTTATTAAATTTACTTCAAAAACATATGGAACCGGACTATTTGTTTTGCGACTACCGTAGATGATGATATCGAAGCAATTTCGTTTTGTGTGCAACTTGACAAACGGAGAAGATCACTGAACTTGGCGGCGGATGTCCGAAGGCGCACAATCGCAATGATGCGTACGAAGAGATTGTGTTATTCTTATCTATAAATTTATTTCTTTATGATTTTTTTTTGTAGTACGATAAGCTGTAAGCAAATTTAGAGGCAAACTTTTTATTCGAGAAGTTATTGGGAAAAAGTTTTTTTTTTAGAAAATGTGCGTGTATTCATTTGGAAAACAAATTATAAACATTCAAAAGATTCTTTTTTTCTAAATTGCACTTCTGACATACTTTTTCTGAATTGAAACTTTCGACACATTTTAACATGTGATTTGAGTCAAATACTTAGACCAAAGACGATGCTGTTTGATGCGTCGGCGCTAAGTTCTAGGAGAGATCACCCGCAGGGTTCAAATCTGGATACCCGTGCAGTGTCGCGACGGGCTGCGTCCCGTGAGGGACGTCGTTCTCACAAGTAATGGAAAGTCAGATGCGATTTTATTGTAGAAGCTTTCTGATAATGATGCGCTGAGTTTACTTCCTCTTTTTTGACAAGCAAACGTTGACAGTTTGACACGAGCGATCGAAGCTAATAATAAACAGTCAGTGAAATTTTTCACAGTCACTTGCCAGCATACAATATCTCCGTAATGCGGAAAATGTATGCATTGCTAAGCGTCATAAAGAGATGCCGGGTGTGACTCTACCTTTCCATTAGCAAATGAGCAGGAGGATTTGTTGTTCTTGCTACACTGCACAGTGCCAGTAATCGAAGTGCGACTGTTCTAAGCGCTGAGTGCTCTTTAAATTCTATCCTATCTTTCGCGTCGATTTTTTCTTCATTAAATAAATTGACTCTTTGAAGAGAATTTTTTTCATGCGAGTGTTAATTAATTTGACTTAACACGCGAACATGATAAATATGTACGAATAGTTGTGAGAAATATTTATAAAAGAAGATAAAATTTCCTACGTATCACAGAAATGCACTCATCAAAATATGTGTTTCATATATATTGCTTTTCAAAATTATTAAATCAAAAGCGATAGATAATATTAGCGCGTATAACAGAAGTTTTCTTATTTCACAGCAAGTTTTTTTTTTTATCTTTCACGTTTCATCATAATTGCTTTTGACTGATTTAAATCACAATGCACGGATGTAATCAGTGTGCAGTCAGTTGTATCAAAGTGATAAACACATAAGCAAACCTCATTTAACTATGCTTATGAAGAGCACATATCTTACGCGTGTCAGCTGAGTAAAAATACATTAATACAAAAATGGACAATGCTACGTGTAAGTATATACTATAATAATAAATGTGATATATTAGTTTCTCTTGCACGTATCTCTTTGCTAGACAGACATACATATATATGTCTTAGTTTTATTAATTTTACTTAGAAGTGCGTCATATTTCATTAATAAATTTAAAAGAATTTTATAAATAAATTTTTTGAAATTACACAAAAACTATCTGTCGTTCTTACTTTCTTCTTTCGTATTTGTGTAAGTCTGAAAATTTTTCAAGATATAGTTATGTGAAAAAAAAAGTGTGCTATAGAACTTATTATATCACGGACAAAAATAAACACACGTTCTTTGAGAATGACTGTAATCTTCTTGCTCTCTCCTATAATTTTGGAAATAAGAGGAAATTATCTCTTGAGATTACACGATTGAACAAATAGATCTTGAATATATTCGACGGTATGAATAGTGGTCAAGGCAATTACCCGTTATCACTTGCAACCTTGTTGATATCAGATCTGTAATTCGGCTACTTGTTATTGCTTCATTGATACAAAATTAAATAATTTTAACGTGATTTTTGAAAATTAATTAAAAGTGAAGTAAATCTTAAATTTTTCAGCTTTAATTTGACAGAAGTTTTGTCTCTACCTTATAAAACAGTGTCATGTATTTCTTAAAAAATATGTTCAAGTATGTAGAGATTCGTACATTAAGAGAGTTAAAAACAAAGAAATATTGTTCAAATATAGAATTCGTTTTATTCACGATATCACACTGTTATATAACTAGTATATTACGCGTAAACAGATTTCAGATAGGTATGAAATTAATTAGATTCGTACTTACAACGCGTGAACTAGACTAAACGTGCGACTATGCATAACGTTATCTGTGTGACCAATATGTAACGACATCAAGATGCTATCTCTGGGTTATTGACACGGTGGTGGTACGCACATGTACCGCTATCGAGACTACATTAGCGATGATACAAAATCATCGTATCACCAACTAGGGTGAGATTAGAACTTTCGTCATTTCGCATTTCTACGCGATTTCAGTTTTAACTCCAATAATTTTTACTCAAAATTATTCAAAATTAAAATCGCTACAAGTGCAATTAGAAGTTCCGAAAGCAATACGACTGCTCTGTAACTCTGTACATGCTTTATTTGTTTTATTAAAAAAGATATTTATGCGAAATTTGTTAGTGACTTTTTATTAAAAAACTGACTTTCTTGAAATACTTGAAAAATTAGTAATACTACAATTATACAGATATTGTCAAAATGATTTACATGTTGCTTTTATAATTGAGAAAGAGAGAGAGAGAGAGAGAGAAACATCATTGTGTGTATATTTAATGTATGTTACACACAATAATATATAAGTTCTCGAGTGTGTGTTTGGGTTACAAATGGACCATAACATAACCGATTACAGACTCGGGTTTCAGTTGACGTACTCCGCATGGGGTCCAAGCTGCATCTATACTTGTTTTATTAGTAAAATATCTACCCCCAAAAGATTAAAAAAAAAGTCTCTCTTCCAACAAAAAACTTATCCGTTTATTATTTTGATTGAGTCATTCTTGATTCGCACAAGTTGACGTCTTAGATATTTTTGAGAAATTTTTGAGGTATCTCTCATAGAAAATACATAGAAAATTGTAAAAAAGAAAAAATAGAGCAATTAATGTCGCATAATAATGCTCCGTGTGTAAAGATTGATAACAATTACAACATATGCATTGCTGTATTGTCCGTTAATTTAATAATAATGTTTGGATAGGTTTTCTTCATATACCTGATCTATCATTTTTTTGACACTGCAAATAGATAAGCTGTTTATGCTGGATCTTACATAGATCTATGTAAGATCCAGCTTATTTGCAGTGTATGTCATACATCTCCACAATAATATCGTCTTATACAAATTCGTACATGTAATTATTCTTCATTCACTTTTGTTATTCCTGTTCTTTTTTTTCGTTATTAACGACGGATTAAATGCTTTTTATTATTTTCGTATTAGGTTGTTATATTATATGAGAACGGGGACCCACGCACGCGCGGTGCCGTCTGGAGAAAGGGGAAATTCTCTCGCTATGAGAGTGAGAAAGAGCGCGATATACACGTACACGAAGAAAGGAGCTACACTACAACGTCAAAGTTACGATAGATATATCCCAGTGGGGGAAGTTGGGCCTTACGAGTCGTTGTCGAGGTTGCCAGTTTAACTCGGCTGGCGCGCGCCGCGTTTGGTAGTTGTCGATTGACGTGAGGAAGGAATATATCTGTGTAGTTGTCTCCCGCTAACTTTTTTTTTTTTCTACTTCTACATACGTTATCTGCGATTGTCAGCGTCGTTCTTTCCACATCGTTCGCTCGCCGTCTATCGGCAGTGTGATGACAGTTTGATATCAGAAGATCGGGTGTGCCGTTGGACTTGGATGTCGCGCAGCGATTCGTCGCGTGGCCTCCGGTCACGACGTTCGTGAAGGCTCCGAAAAGGATTGTCGTTTCATTCGCGAAAAAGTGAGAAAGAGAGAGAGAGAAAGCCGCGAAGTTGACGCGCGTGTGAAGGCGGAGCCGAGGAGCGCGGAGACGTGCGTCAGTGCGGCGTGCGTGATTGGAGTGCATGCGTGTCTCTTGATTTGTCAATGCAGAATCAACAAGTGGCGTAGTATAGTATATATTTGTCGCGAATGCGCGCGCGCGAACTATAACGAGCGGCCGATTCTAACCTCTCGCGCGCGCGCGTGAATCGGTGCGGCGAATTCCTCGAGCTCGTTTGAGTACGTGCGTGGCTGGCTCGCCGATCCGAGCAACGGCGACACGGCGTATCGCCGGTGATTGATGTGAACTCGTCGCATCTCCTGTGCAAAGCGTGCTCTCGGATATTACGCCGATCCGCGGTGGTTGCGTCCTGATATCAAGATGGAAGTCGTCTATATAGGTGCGTTCACACACTGAATGTATATTGTGTGTGTGTGCGTATGTTTGTGTTCGTATCACACAGACGTGTGGGTATGTCTTATGTGGGCGTGTGATGGTTTCCGACTTCGCGCACAGCAGGATTCTTTCTCCGTTCTACACGTGATTACCTTGCGCGCGTGTCATTTGCACCTGGCGAATATAAATCCCTTCTCGGGAATCTTTTCGGAATACGCGGCCTTGATCTCGAATAATATCGACGAAACCTGACGCGACTTTCAAGTATTTCTGAAAACACACAAGATAAACTTGTTTAAATGTATATAAATCACACCTCCGTTTTTTCCATTAAACACACAAGCGCACAACAACCCAAGTTTTTTTTATTTATTTTGTGCGCATATACGTGAGTTTGTTTATTTATAAATTACAAAAATGTTACGTGAAGGAAGTTACCTGTGTATATTTTTTTCACGTCCGTGTAGTAGGCAATGGGGTTATCGATGCGCTTCAAGTTTAACTTATCTTATCTTGGAATTATGTATTTGCGAGCGCGACAAAACGTCAGAATTAAAAATCTATACACGTGCGCGGTAAGAGAGATAACAATATGTCGCACATAAGCGCCAACGCTCTTTCGAGTTCGATGCATGCAAACATTACTGGTTGTCCAAAATGTAAGAATTTGTTAAGCGATTGTTGTGTAACACGAGAATTTTGTCTAATAAAACATCTTTTTAATTTTACGAATTTTGGTCAGCAATTTGTCGAAAAAAAACATTTCTTATTTACGCAATAATCATTTTATCCGTCACAAGTACATGATATTTGTTGCCGTTATCAAAATATTTAATGAAGAAGAAAAAGATGTAATTTAAAGATCTCCATTTAAATTATATTGTAGCATGTAGATTACGTAAGCATTGATACGACGCGTCAACGTATATAACACGCACAATGCAATTTTCCCACATTGCAAGCATACTCCGACGGGAATAACACATTCCGGGGTCGTTAAACTGTTATACACTTTAATGGGTTAACAAATTTACTGTAAATTACCTTTTATAATTCACTTTAGCTCCACGGAACTTTGTAAAGAATTGACGTTTGTACTGTGAAACTACATCAACCGCCAAATTGTAACACGCGATACGAATCGGACTGTGCAATCGCAAATTGAAATGCTTTATATCTTAAAGCAAATAAATTGATTAATTCACATGAAGAATGTCATTACAGTACTTTCCATTCCATTAGATTGTCTTCGTGTGAGTTACATTTCTGTGTTTGTTGCAGCAAATCAATGAACCATTTACAATCAATGTGCCTGTGTTTTTCTACACCTATAACGTTTAGAAAGGCTACCGTTCTTCATAAATCACTCCAATATATTTTTATTACATTTGTGAATTTTATTCTCACAAAGTATAAAAAAAGCTATTGTCTTAATAAATTTGAAAATTACGCGTTACTTGAGCGTAAAAAAACTTTACACATATAAAATAAATTTTTAAATAATAACTTTACATGTAAAGTCAATTTTTGATATCACTAAACATGTCTAATTTTTTTTTTTTAATAAACAGAAGATAAAATTATGAAGAGAAAAATTGAAAATTTACTAGAACAAATGAGTTGAACACGAATTTATAATAAACTCATTTATTATAAATTGTAATCGACTCATGTCGAAATATTTTGTATTCTCGTATGTAACACTGTTTGCGTTAAACATGCGCGAATTTTTTAAAGTGTATAAATTAGTCTTGTAGTTAACAGAGAAAGGGGCACAGCTGCAGCGATTAATCAACATTTTGTCTCTCCCTCCGTTTCTTGTTCAATTAAATGTACGCATGCGTTTCGTCTTGATGCGGTAGATGTTCCATCGCGTATCATATCGCCGCCGCTGTTGCATTAGTTGTTCCTTCAATTATCATTCTAATTGAAATAAGTATTACGTCAGTGGGTGGGATACCGCGTCTCCATCTCAACGATCGGCGCTCGATGACGATCGCTTGAGACAAATAGGACGCGCACCCGGTATTCAGACTATGCACATCCCATGCGGGCTCTTGATAATTTTGCCGGCCACCAAGCTCATTGTCGTAGTTGAGCACTCCTCGCCAAAGGCACGCACTGGTAGGTATCATTCGGTCTCATCTGGATGCTTAACCCGCGAAACCTTTCATAGCACGGTTTAGAGCCGACGACACGGACTCCACAGAGATGAGGAGCGTGCCGCAGCCGTGCAGCCGGTAACAGTCCGCATTGTCAGCTCGTTTAAACAATTGTTCGGCTTGTTTGCATGCCGATGCTCCCGGCGAACACACCCGGCCTGGCGCCATCGAGCCGGAGGGATTCATTCATAGTCATATCCATCTATCGCGGTTTCGTGTGTTGCTGCACACGTTCTTAATCCATAGTTTCACCTGGATCCCATGTGGTGTTTTATCTAAAGAGAGAGAGAGAAAGAAAAAAAGATTATGCGAGTAAAAACAAAATTGAAATTGACAAGTTAACTATTAATGAGATATATATATTTCTTGAGATAATATTTTTTCGACTTTTTTCATCATTATCTAAACTAAAAGAGTAACCTTTTGCGCACAGACATCGATCTCCCAGATCCATTCAAAAGTGCGCATCAGCATTTCTAGTAAAAATTAGTTTTTTTTTAACGCTTATATCTTTGAATCTACTAGAGATTATTTTAAAATTTGTTCTTGTTTAATTAGAATTGTTCAACTTTTGATTAAAACAAAAAAAAAAATAAAAAAAAAAACATTGACTTCTCGCGGAGATATTCAATTTTAAAGTTGCGTAGGTCTCACAGATCCTGTCTGTTCAACTAGTCGTCATTTTTGAGAAGAGTTTCATTTCACGAAGAGTTAATTGAAACATCTGTTGTATAACAATAATATAACATATATAATGTATAACATATTATCAAAGATAATGCTGCGAAAGTTGTTAATTGATATTTGATTGTGTATTTATTGATTTTGATTGAATTATAGTGCACAATTTGTCTTCTGGCAGTTTACAGAAGGAGCAAGGTTGAATTAATTATTTTTAGCACGTTACGGTAATCAGTCCATAACGTTTCGGAATTTTATTCGTCAGATATCAATAGACTTCGTTTATTGCTATAGGGTGAGAAATAGCCAGCTGCAGTTAACTCACTCAGACGTGCAGCAGGCTGAATTGGTCATGAGATTGATCGGCGTTCGTTCGATCAGACCGATTGGTTTTTCGCGTGCAAATTCGCAATTACATCGACGAAAGTAATATAAAACGCCGTAATCGGTTTTATCGTCAGAGAGACGTACGTTCCTTTCTTTCTCCGCTTCATTTCAAGTTTCTCCCTTGATGAAGAAACGGTTTTCATGGTTTTTCGAAACTGTTTTTTCTTTTTGAAACAAAGAAACTCTTCGATACTTCGATAATTGTCAGTTATTTTTATTCGCGTAATCCAAAGAAAAATTGATCCCAACTAATTGATCTAATACTTAAGACTGACCAATCAACTTGCAACAGAAGATATTTCTTCTCCATCTCGGTAACAACCTTGACGACTGACACTCTAGATCTCGCTGTGATAGCGATACTGCAAAACAAATCCGGTACACCGTGAATGATGTAATCAACTCTCTGGTTTAAATGTCACTAATGATGCAAAACTATAATTGTGTGCATATTAAACGAAACTAATAAAAACAATCGTTGTGTACAATCGTTTAAACAAATATATATTACTCAAAATGCATATGTTTCTTTTGCACAAGTTTAAAAGACATATGTTCTGTAAAAAACAATATTAGGGAAAAGTAAGCAGAAAAACTACACGAGTTGCAGTTGAAAAATTCTATTTGTTGATCGTTAGCGTGCTTGAAAATTTTCCTAACTGTGAAAAAAAACTAGAATGCACCGATGAGAATTTACCTTAGTTTAGCGGTAGTTTCTGATGACTGACACTGTTTTCCCGACGATGTGTTATCGACGTGTTAACGGTGTTACTTGTTGCGAACTTGCGGTTCGTTCAACCCCGCGATCCTTGTGGTTGTGCGAACGCAGCTTTCAGCCTATTAGCGATTCAACGCAATGAACGATTATCGCGCACCAAATGCACGTCGTCTATTTCTTTGAATCGTAAGTTTGTTTCGTTTGGATTGTAAAACACGAACTCTTTTGCATAATCGTAATATTTCTATTTCTGCCTCGCCTGAAACTTGAACCGTAACTTTCTTTACCTTAACGTTTTTTAACTATTCGATGAATGTACGAGAGGCGGTTGATAAGTACTCGAAAGATAGATAGCGATAGTATTGTTACATTACGTATCGGTTTTGTTTTTTTTAACAAATTTTGTCTTTCAAAAGAACAAATGTCAAACGGCTCATTATCGCACTGGCTCGTTATCTGGCTCATTATTGCACTTAGTGTTTGTGTGACAGCTCGCTAAAATAGACGTTCTCAATGATTTTTGCAAACATGGAAAGAACGAAGTTCGTCAAATTCTATGTTTTAAAAAAGAAAAAACAATTTAATCTGCTACGCCCGTCAAATTGGATGCAGATCTTATAAACTTTTCTTTTTTTAATACGATATACGTACGTTATTGATTTTAAATTCAGTGGCCAAACTAGCTGTGAAGATGCACACCGCCAATAAACTCTTAAATGAAGTGACTCCAGCACGATCCAAAATCTACGAAATCGTAAATATGACTCTGTGCGATTCTTATCTATTTCCGATCTGGAAAAAATGATTCAATGGAAAAAAATTTTCGAGCAATAATCAAGTCAATAAATTGGCTATTTCGAAGAGCTCGAGAAATTGTTCCAAATGCTCTCGAGAAACGCTGGTTAAAATGCATCTAGAATAAAAGATGATTATATTGAAAAAGATATACTATATATTTCAATCTGATATTTGTTAAATTATTATTTATCTTCTCGTTTCGAATGCCTATTGATTGCTTCTCGTAATTGAAAGCTTTTGAGACGCTCTTATATTCTTGAAATTTAAAAAATGTATTAAAAACGTATTAAAAAACGTAGTGAAACTGACGCAAGGAAAGAAAATTTATGAGAAATATATTTGTACACAAAATATATAATGCATGGATAAGTTATATATGCCAAATTTATTATCGAAGCAAAGTATTTAGGACATACAAGTCCTCTGTTTACTTTTAGTAGCAGTTTATATACCGCTACTTTAGTAGCAGTCTATATACCGCAAGCTACTGTTTATATACCGTGTGTTTGAAAAAAAAGCTAATATGAATATATACGAATCTAAGCAAAATCGTCTGTAGATCACAAAGTTTAACATAGTTCTTGCGTTCAATTTGACATATTCTATAAGAAAATTACATTATAACAGTTCGTGGTCGATCTAATCGATCACAATTGCATTTTCGTAATAGAACACAGGACATTTTTGTGTCAATGTTCCAAACACTTTTATATTTCGAAAATTCTCAAATTTTGTCAATTTGATTTTATTATACGTAGTTAACTGTTCTCGAAATTGTCGAGAAAAACAAGTTGAGAAATCGTTAACGATTCAGTTGTTGATATGGCACGATAAGATCCTTTGACAGAAGATGTATGGGGTTCAGAAGAGAAAGAAGCGCCGCCGGGATCGTATATATGTATACAACAAGAACTTGTTACACCATATTCGGAAGCGCTACATTTTTGCAGGGCTGGAGAAAGATATTTTGCCGCCCTGAAACGGGATCGCAATTTCACGTTTTCATATCAATCTGCTTTTTTTTTTTATAATGGAGATCTATAATAAAGATCAGTTTGATAGATATCAGTTGTATAACAACGCAGTTTTACGGATGATGCTTTGTCTCACCGTTATCATGTACGTATTAAAAACATTTTTGTTTAAATTGATTTCATTCAATTTTCTCGCGGGCGATAAATTCGCGATTTTGATAAATTCAGCGTTTGCTATTTTATTTGTAAAAGCAATAATATAAAGTTGATATAGCGATTTGTATCAGCATTATTATATAATATAAACATCTATAAACATTTTGTAGTTTGAAATAAACACATAAACACCTTTTAGTTTGAAATTACATTTTTCTATTGATAACAATAGAAGACAAAAATGCTATATCGTTATTTCTTTCGTGATGACAATCCCGTTAAGTTTATAATGATTTTCTTCAATAAACTTGAGCTTTCGCACGATAAGCCGCAGGGTTATCGATACTCACGCACGAGACGGACTGTCTTGTGCGTGCGTTGATCTTACGGCTTACTTTACTTTACAAGTACGTGATCATCATTTACGATTTCTTTCCGCCTGCGCGCACCCCACGTAAACTACGTTTCCTGAGAGATAACTACGTCCATTCATTCATTCACTCGTAACAACGTCTGTCGGTTAGTGTGTTTTCCTTAAGGCTCGTTAAAATGCGCTACTGACTATGGATGGTTTCCAGATTCCAGACGAGGAGAAGTCGATCTTCTCAATTCCGCCGAGCACAGTGAATTGTCGGACGTTATTATGAACGGAAAGAATTCAAGTTAAAAATAAAAGTAGAAAACATTCGCATGTTTTTTATATTTAATGCAACCGTCGTATCGTTGAAAAATTGATAAAATTAATGTGTCTTATTTTCTCGTATGCTCGCGAGAAAAATAATGAACAGACAAGATTGCAGTTCGAATATACTTATAGTGACACAGCATTTTCCTAGTAGTACAATTGTACTCAAGGTCTTTTCACGTGGCGCTAATTTAATATGCAGCGGTGCACGTATCGCTTGTCTAAATATAATTCTCCAGAGAACGTGTCAGCTTGCTGGAAGGATTATTTCGCAAACGTGCGGGAGCAGCGATCGTGGATTAGTAAACATTCTAAAATGTGCGCGAAAGAAGCTGACATCACCCTCGTATTTCTATTTTTACGTGCGCTTCGTAGCTTCCTTTTAAGTTGATTGCATCACAACGCATAAAATTAACGTACGATCATCTCGCCATGCGCAACAGATAATGATGATGTCGTTCGAACGTCATGTATGCACATCTAATGAAGGTATGCATGTACAAAGACAGGTACGTACTTCGGCACTCGCAAGTTTCTCTCGATCGACCTAAATTTCGAGTTTACTGCTTCAGACCTCACCGAGGTCAACTAGTGTCAACGCGATAGATGATGATAAGCCTCCGTTGCCGCGTCGGCCATTATTCTACAAGAGAGTCAGTAGATCAACGACTGTTGCTCCACTTAATGTATTTTAAATTGCTAAAACATATCTTAACTGCTACAAAGCGCAAAATAAAAGCGCGTAAAAAAATCTTGATCAATCGACAGAAACAAAATGATATCATACATATTTCTTTTTAAGAGCAAAATAAATTAAAATAAGATAGGATATTTGGGCGGATGCGAGCAAAAACACAAGATGTTCGTGTGCGTGATTTTTTAATGAATAGCAAAACAATTACAGACGTTTTAATCTCTTCATTTAGATCTTTGTCAGTGTACAAAAAATATATAAAAATTAGTAGAATACTCTGTCGCCATTTTACTGATTTTTATATTATACATTTTTGTTTATACACTAATGAAGATCCTAACAAAATGTCTGTAATTGTTTTGATATTCAATTAAGAATCACACACACGAACATTTTGTGTTTTTACTCGCATCTGCCCAAATATCCTGTTTTATCACCTCACGAGCTTATTCAATTATTAAATTAAAATAAGATGGAACATTACTATACAAGAACATACATGTGTTTTTCAATTTTAAAAGAATTCAATTACAACTGAAGAGAAATATAAGAAACATTTGTAAAATTTCTATCGATTGTGATATTTTTAATAATTTTATCGATTTAGTGAAAAACAAATTTTATACAGACGTGATAAATTTAGAGAGAAAGTTTATTGAGTTAAATATATTATCGTATTATACTTGATGTGAGATTCTATTATTCTTATATGTATATATAAATGGACGTAGTTATCTCTCAGGAAACGTAGGTATATATATGTGTGTGTGTGTGTGTGTGTGTGTGTGTGTAAATAACTTGAATTTATAATATCATGTCATATAAAATATTTTAAGATGTGTTAATTAAATTTCACAGTCGATTAATAATAACGATTACGTTGCAGATGAGCGAGAAGATGTGCAGAAGAAGACGTTCGCCAAATGGATAAACTCGCAGCTTCTTAAGGTAAACGATATCATATATATCTTGCATCACTCTTATTACCGCCTCTTATCATACTCCAGTTATTCACAAAGTTGTTATCCAAGCAGTTTCTTTCTCTTTCTTTCTCTTTCCGCGCGTGGAATGTAACAAGTATCCATACTTTTTGCACGTTTTTGTTTCTTTACGTTCGTTATCTCAATCTCTCACATAACGCGATGTAATAGCTTGTCAAGATATACTTTCCGCGAGTAAAAGACACGAGACTAGACAAGGATGTTTAATCCGTTTTACTTTCTGTAGAATCATCATGAGCCGATCAGCGATCTGTTCGTCGATTTACGAGATGGAAATCGCTTACTGTCCCTCCTGGAAGTGCTCACTTCCAAGACTTATGTAAGTATGCCGCATATTTTATTTGCGTGCCGCAATGTAATCGCTCGGCGTAACTTACTTAGCAGTGATCCGTGATTTTGCACAAACTTGTCTGGATCACCGATGGTCTATCGAAAGTACTGTTAATTTATAACAATACATATCTAATAAAAAGAATGGCAGTAATAAATTAAAAATTAGATTAAAAATAGACCTTCCTGCCTTTGAGCTGCGGATGGTAGCAGAATAATAAA
>QVNZ01015391.1:0-31566 GCA_014825645.1 Pseudomyrmex dendroicus
AATAAAAGTATACCTTTTACGTGAAAAAAGAAAAAAATTTCAGATACACACCTCGCGTGCTTCAGATTCGATCACGAACTTAAAATGTCAATCTCTCGAGAATGTGAACGAGAATACACGAGAATTCATGTAAAATTTAAAAGACGCCGAAAACCGTCGACTCGACATGATGAAACGAAGGAAAAAAAAACAGAACGAACACTTCAACAACCCGTCGAGGAGGGAGATATTACGCGACTTCTCGTGTCCGCAGTCCGGTGATCGATCGATCGTGTGTTTGCATTATACCGCGAGAGAGGGGTTAGTACATGCGGTCGATTCTGCAAAATTTATAGCTGTGTCGTTTGACGGGTGAAGCTATTTCGCAGCTTTGAACCGCGCGAAGAAAATAGAGAGAGGGGAGGCGGCGATCTGCCTTATCCTTCTACACTCGCGCGGAAATCTCTCGACGAAATTGCCGTTACGTGAATGAAATTGCTGTTAACGATCGCGGTTCATGCAAAAACCCGAATATTAATTGAGGGTTTTGCGCAGCACAAGCATGTCCACAATTTATTATGTTTCGGCTCCCTCGCGTGTGAGTACAAAGCGACGTGTTTAAAGGCGAAGCCTTTTCCTCGTACGAAAACCTATCGTACCTATCGAGCTCTCTCGCGGAGAAACGCAGTATATCCGATTGTTATTTCTCGCGGAGAAACGCGGCGGGAATAATTAATTGACATAGCCTTCATGCCACCCCCTCGCCCTTCCGTCTTCCGCGCTTTGCTCGTACTTACCGTAATACAGCTCACATCAACGTAACGCAGGAAATAAATTAAAAACAACACAGAAGGCGATTTTAAAATCACTCTCGACGCGTTGAGAATTTTTATTCGGGGATTATATATGCCGGCCATATTTACCGGGAAACGAGCTTTTTTTTTCGCGTTGCATCCGACCGACGATTAATGCACCTGCTTGCCGGTCGTTTAATTATTCTCGGCATTACTTTGAGGCAAGAAAGACGGTAATACGCGAGAGAGAGAAAGAGAGACGAGGGGAAGAGTGAGAGGGGGATAGGGTTAGGCTGAGTTGAGAATAGTCACCGGAAGGGTGTCCGGAACAAATGGCGGCGACGTTCTTGAAACTCGTTACAACTTCGAGTCAGACGGTTAATTTGTTGTTTGCGCTCTGATTCCGGGACATTCTTACGTTGCACTTTGCCGACGACGGGATGGACGGGAGAAGGGCGGGAGAGAGAGATGTGAGACAGATATATAAGAGAATGAGGCGAAGACACTTTATGCATTCCTGACTGACGACGAGGGCGTTCGGAATAAAGTTTAATTAATTCGTTCTCTGCCGGAAGAGGATTCAAACGCGGACAACATCAAGGACGTTTCGCTTCCTCAGTTCTCTTCTTCAAGGAGAACTGATTTACCTTTTCTCCTCCCTCCCCCCCCCCGGCATATATCGACGTAAAAACAAAATAAACGACTTCCGTTTTCGAAGCGCCCGAGCCGCGCTGCTCCAGATTGCAACACGAATAGTTACGTCCGGTCTGCGCCCCCCCTGCGCGTTCGCCAAATCGATATTTCGTATATAAAAGCGTGCCCCAGATTTTCATATGTTTTTACCGGGGCGAAACGTCGGACCTTCGTGTGCGGGCGCGAGACCCAGTTACCCCTTTTTTCAACAAATTCCGCGGCGAATTCTTTTCCGCGGACTTTTTCACTTCGCGAATCTCGAAGCGAAGAGAATTAAAGCGGATCGCGAAGAATTACGATACGATGGTTTTGAGAGTGGCTTTGCGAACTATTTGAATTTCTATGAAAATCGGAAGTACAAGGTTAAATGGAATTAATAAAGCGAGTTTTGAAATAAAAAAGAAACCGAGAGCGTCCTCGCGATGACGTGAAGCAACCGACTACTTCCTATCGTTTTTACTCGCAGTAATTCACGACTGTCAGACCGCGATTCAATCAACGTTGCGACAAAAGAGATGTTTCTTCTCTTCGAGCGTATTTTTGCGTTGATTTTCACTTTCCTCTCGTGCCAATTTTAAGAAGCAAACATCAACAAAATCGATTCCGCTTTCCGAAGAGGGAAAGAAAAGTTTTTAATTTTTTATTTCTGCTCGTGAAAGTTTTAATAAACGAAAAACGGCTACAATATGAGCCACAAACAGGATCCGTGTTGTGATAAATGATGGATAGAGTGACTGATTCAGTTTATCAATTGTCAGTGGGCGTGTATGTGGATGTCTGTTTATTCTTTGACGTCGAGTTTATTTGATTATCACATTCAGTTTCGGTGAACAGCCACGCGCTGATTGGGGACTGAGTACTTCCTGCTTTATTTTAATTCAGATAGTCTCTGAAAAAGATTCTAATACGGATCGAAAACGTTTGAACATTAAACGTTGAACAAACTCATTTAAACACAACATATTGTTTGTGGCTCGTAACTGGCCTTTTTTCATTTATTAAACGTTTTTAATCTTTCTGTGTCGCGCGGAGAGACCTCCCGGAAGAACTACGCGTGACAGTTCGCGCAGGTAATCTTCGAGGGTAGGACGCATAGTCCGTCCGTGAGATTATCTCCGGGATTAAGGTCCCGTCTTACATTACGACGAAGCCTCGATTACTCCCGTCCATCGGCAGAATGTTTGCCGGTATTATCCGAATTACGGAGGGGGATCCCTTTAATTAAATGAAATTCCCGCCCGGACGGAAAAATCCTCGACGTGGCCCACGTTGTCCAACGTTGAGACGCGTTATTGATCTTGTAACAACGGAGACGTTCTGGCTACTTCGAGTCGAGTATTTAATACTCATTTTACAAAGAACTACACGCGCGCACGGAGACTTTTATTAACTTAAATTGTAAGCACGCGCGACATAATTTTTATTTAAATAAAAATAAGGTTTTTTTTTCTTATCGCGCAAGGGGGCGCAGCGCATAAAGATTGTAATCGTTGTATAATAAATCGTTGTAAAAGAAGAAATCAGTTAAAACTCAAAAACTGGGTCGCGGAACGATAAGAGAGTCGCGTAAAATTCGAGTGAAAGTTAACTATGAAAAGCAATCTCTCGATAAAAATCGGAGATTTTTTGCTTTCCGATGTCACTGCTCTTGTAAAATTCACGACATTTCGTTTTTTCAGAATTAGCACTTAAAAACATAATAAATGAAATGAGAAGTGACCTCCTCCGGTTTGTGTCAGTTAATCCAGATTAAATACGAGAAACGGCAATGGCGAACTAATGGAGCAGGATGCAGAAATTACTGGACTTCAGATAACCGAAACGTTTCAATTTTAAATCAAATCATCTCCCAGAAATACTTGCGACAACATTCATTCCGAGACGGAAATGTTTAACGTGATCAATTTCACACTACGCCAAAATTAAAATTCGTCTGAAACGTCACCACATTTTGAAAGCTGAGTCTCTCTTTCAAAATGTGTTGACGCTTCAGACGTCAACATTTTAATTTTATTATGTTACACATTTCTGTCCCAAAATGAATGATTGTTGTTATAAGTGTTTTAACCCAATAATTGTTTTTATTTGAATAAAAATCAAAACGTTTTAGCGTTATCTGAAGTCCAGTAATTTTTGCAGTAATATGCTGCTTATTGATTCACTAGTGCCGCTTTTCACATTTCAGTTGGTTCGCACACTTAAATCAGTAGTTGTATAATTTCATGAAAGTTCAAATGTTTGGACCTCGATTATTTATTCGATCGACTTTCGGCTTTGCGCTGTTTCCAACACTTTCGCGGGAAAACAATTTTAGCGGCTTGATTAACTCTATAGGTCACCCTTTGACATTTCGCATCGGCCTTTTTCACGTTTCTCGTGGACCGGGACGATGAGAAGCAATAACGGCCGAGAGTTCGAAAAGTAACAACGATGCTTACGATTATTGCCCTCGGCTTTGCGAACGATTAATTTTCGCCGACGTTTTTAGCGGGCGAAACAGGTAAAATCCGCGGACGAAATGCCTCCGCAACCGGACTCTAATCGATTCCGAAACGAGATTTTCAGCGGCGACACGTGCCCGGCATTGCAAAAGCGCGCGTCGCGGATACGGCGAAAAAAAGAGTTAAAAAAAAAAAAAAGAAAAAAAAACACAAAAAACGCACGCGTGATCCAATTCCGCGGTAACCGCTGCGCATGTTAAAGAGAACGGGAAAAATGTCGGCTCGATGCCGTGAGTCGCGTTATTTTCCGTGAGAATTTAGCAAATGGGGCGACAAGAGTTTGCCTTTTATCGCGTGCGCGTGTCGTCTATGTATCAAAATAAAATTAGAACAATTTCATGCGCGAAATTAATTTGTGCGAATTTTTTTCAAATTCACACACACACACACACATTCGCACGATCTCACAATGCGAAAATATGAAGTTGAAATATACGCAAACCGCGATGCTCTCAATATGAAAGAGAGCACGAAGAATATTTTATACAATAATAAATATTTTATATTCTTTTTTTTTTATCGTATTTCATAATTTTATTCCGTCCAATATTCTCTCGATCGTGGTGTGAGATTCGGTCAGAAATAGGGAGATTAGAATTCGATCCTGCGAAACTGACTGTGTCTATATAGAAACGAACGCATAATCGATTTCGAGAGACACACGGTCCGCTTCGGCGATATCGCCGCATCGATCCTGCCGAATCTCATAGAGAGAGAGAGAGAGAGAGACGAACTTAAAAAACGTCTACACTAGCGCTTGAAATTTATTCAAAGATATGGAATATCTTATCTCGATTTGAAGAATCCGACGCGCGGTTCGCCGAACGGTTCGTGTTCGTTTGTTGGCGAATTTAGCGCGCCGGAACAGAGTGAAAACATTTTCGCGATTCAAAATGACGCGGCGCGAACAATCGTGTGAATTTAATCATGCTAAATGACGATTTAATACCGTCAATATTACAAGCTCTGCAATACGTGCAATTTGAATAAATTTTCTATTCTTATTGAATATATCATTTACCTGTACACCATATATATATATATATATATGTACAGAAGCGTGTATTATTTTTAATAAAATAATTGGAATATTCAATCTCTCTCAATATAGATATAATTATATGTTATTATATTATTATGTTATTATGTTATTATATACATAAATTTGTGCGGTAACTGTTGAGTTGCGAGCGCTTCAGCATTGTCCCGCGATGAATTTTGCATTTGAAACGAGAAAAACAGAGAGAGAGAGAGAGAGAGCACTTCATATTTCGCGTCACCAGGCTGGGAGGAAGTGTGCGATTTTTCGCCGCGCTTACGTCGCGATTTTTCCCGCAGGACACGCGACGACGAGTTTAACTGTTCGTAAGCGTGGGAAGAACGAAAGAAAGAACAGAAAAAAAAAGAAAAAAGGAAACAAGTACGAGAAAACACGAAGGAAATGTCCGGCTGTTTCGCGAAAGCGCAATTATTTAAATGGCGCGCCATTAAGAACGCGTTCGCGCTGTCTTCTTACTAACAAGAGGTGGAGGAGGAGGAGGAGAAGGAGATGATATCTCCGGGATCATACGTGTCGCAGATGGTATCTAGATCTTGCTCGTCGCTCTCTGCTTTCTTCTCACGATTTCCATTTTAATTAATTTTCGTCCCGGTTACGAAACGGAGAGGGAAGGTGGATTTGCCCGCGCGCTTTGCATAATTAATCCCGCATTGTAGTCGATCCAAAACTTTTCAACATGTGTCCGCAACAATTGACGCGACTGTCACGACCGATTACCGCGAAAAATACCAACACTACAATCAAGTAAAAATGTGAAAACCTGCCGATATTTCACACTAGGCACCGATCGAATTTGCCAAATTAACGACAAGAACAATGACAGAGAGTATGATAATTATCATGATGTATACGGTTTTTAATACGATTTTTCTCGTCGAAACTAGATAACAAATATCAGATCGGTATTATTGAAAATCTTCGCGAGATCAATATTACGTTATTTTTATCGCGCGACCTACATCTTCGCCGAATAGATACAATTACGGGAGAGAGTATCGAAAGTGAACAATTTTCTAGCCAGCGATCCTAGAAGAATTCCAGTTGCTTTGTCGTGTCGCCGGGCCGTAATTTACGTCGAAAAGTTGCTTACCGAGGCGCACACACGAAAGTTGCGCGGTGTCCGTTGTTGCTTTTGTGTCCGGATTAATCGAGATTAAGATTGATTAATCGGCAAACGTAATCCGCACGAAGCGCGAGCGTGATAGTTCGCAATCACGAGCGTCGCGTGGGCCACATTCTTTCGCATCTCCCCCCCTCCTCTCCCGCGTTTAATTCTGTAAAATGGAATTTCGCGTTGCAACCTCCGATTTAATGTCCCACGGCAAAACTGCTTGAGGCGATGGGGAGAGAGAGAAAGAGAGGAGAGAGTTCGCTTTAATACTGAGATACTAATTTAAAGCGCTGCTATTAAAATACGTAACGCTGTACACTTATTTTTTTTTCAGTGCGCGCGCTCAGCGAAAAGACCTGTTAATAAGTGGCGCTTCAAAAGCGTAATAAAACATTTGCGGATTATGTAAAAGAGATTTTTACGGTCGCCGGGATATACGCAAAGCAACACGAAAACAAAGACGCAGAGCGGAAGAAACAAAATGACGCAATAAAGTTGAAGAAACATAAAAAAAAAAAAAAATACTGTTGTAGAACTGTCACAAGACACGGTCCTCTCACACTATCGATCGCATTGTTTTCTTTTTTTCACATTCTTTCGTATTATTTCGACGAACAACAATAGTGATTGTTTAAAAAGAAATTGCACGGAGAGATGTGCAAAACGCTGTTAGAAAAAAAAATTTAATTCTAGTTCGCAAAGTCGATCATTTGAATAATTCTCGATGTAGCTCGAAATCGGCGTAAATCCTTCGGCTGGCTACAATATATACCATCGTGTCGTCGCTTCACGACATCGCGACAGGTACGACGGACACGCCGTATGTTATCGATTTTTTCTGCGTGTATGACACGCCGCGGTATGACGACCTAGCGAAACTAGAAAAATTGCGGCTTGTAATAGTCGGCGGCGGGATTTTATTGATCAAGTTGTGTGCTTTTCGTTTTGTCGATTTTGTCGAAACGATCGTTTCTGATGAGCTACACGATAATATCGTTAAAACGATATTCGTTAATATAATACGATACGACATCGCGAATTAATTATTATATTCATTTAATCTTTTGAAAGAGTTTTAGAATTTCGATACGATATTATATACGAGATTTTGCGAAATACATCGGAGAGTCGCGCAATTATTCACGAACTTTTCACGTTTGCACTTGAAATCAAATCTCCCTCGATCAATTTCACCTGTCCGAAAAATTCCGACGGAAATTCCGACTTTTCACCTTTCGAAACTCAGGGGAGAATCGAACGTAATCGAATTCTTCCCGTAATAACGATCGCCGTGAAATATTTTTGGTAAGGTTTTTTCCTCCCTCCTCTCTCTCTCTCTCTCTCTCGACACCGCTCGCTCGCTCTCTCCAGGAGAGAATTGACGTCGCTGGATAATAACTCATTCGCTTATAAAATGAGATTTACCACGGCGACTTTTCGCACCTCCTTAGTTTTCCGCAGACGACTTCTTAATCTCGTCACCGCGCCCGTTACCTCGGGCCGCCTTCTTCTCCCAACAATCTAATTTTCCACCCAAAAGGAAAGGGTTTTAATCGGTTCGTTCCCTGAATTCGCTTGCGAATTCGCTCGGCGCGATTAACGGAAAAATACTTAAATTATTTTTTTTTTTTTTTTGTTTTTGTTTCACCGCTTGTAATTTGCTAACGCATTTATGGCAAAACGTGCCTTAATTACCGTGATACGTTCGATTTCTCTCTTAATTGACCATTATGCAGACTCAAATAGAAAATTTCAACGTCAGTCCCATCTTTCTTGCAATAAAAATTAGCAATTAATTTATTACATGCAATTACTCCAAAAGCTAGATATTTGTATTTCTATCTCTCTCATTTCCTGTAATTTGATCGAATTGAATTTTTTTCACGCACGTTCTCGTCGATATAACTGTCGACGATTGCTACATCCGACAGTTATCCGGCACTTGGACGTTCCCGTCGAGTAAAGTGTGCGCGACGGGCAAGCGCGCGCTTCACGATTTGGCGACGAAGTGCTGGAACTTCGTATGCGACACAATTCTCACATTCGCCTTCCTCGGATTCGCGCGAACTTACTTCTCGCGCGCGCCGGCGACGGAGTCACGCGGTCAAGATTTGCAATTCCTGCACTTTTCCGCCGACTCATCCCACCGAACGGCGCACGGGTCGGTTCACGACGACGACGAGGTCCACGAGGAATTTAAATTTCCTCGAAATTGAATGCGACGAGGAAGTTTGCCGCGATTCGTAGCTTCCGCGACGCGAGAGCGTATGTTGTAACTCGGCGCGCGGTGTTGTAACTTCCTCTGTAGCCGTGTAGCACCTGCTCCGCCGCCGAGAGAAGCACATTTTGTGCGCGCATTGGGTTACCATCGCGCGACGATATGCAGAACCTCAGAAGGGAGAGAAGAACATACACGTTGAGGATAAACTCGAAAGTCGCCCGCTTCCTGACACTTTAGACAAATATTTGCGCGTTCAGAATTTCGAATAAAATCCGTTTATTTGTCACGCACACCGTCCGATAAAAAATTAAATAATCTCGAAAACAATTATTCACAAAGAATTTTTAATACACTTTTTATCCTCGATTTTCGTTTTTTTTTTTTGTAATTATCAAATAATTGTACTTAAACACAAATAAGGACAGCGCGACCCTTAGCGACTTTTATCTTCGCGCGTTTTCAACCCGCGCAATTGCGAAGCTATTCACGCTCCTGGAGGTACACAACATCGAGCAAAACGATCTCATTTGGGATTCTCTCTAGTTCTCTTCGTGTGCCATTGTCATCGCCGCTATCCCGTCCGCATTTTCCGAATGGCATTTTCCGCGATACGTGGCGTTTCGCACGTTTTCGCGTGTCCGCGCCGTGTCTCGTGGCGTACAGCGTAATCCGGCCGGAAAGCCGGTTACGCTCGTTCTCATTAACTCGCCTTAACAATGAGCGTGGGTGTCGGCGTAGTACGTCGCGCGGAGTCCTTTCAACCCTCCGTCTACATCCACACCCTTCTGGAAGCTGACGGCGCAAGGCGCACGCGCAAAGCTCGCCTTTCTCTTTCTCTCTCTCGCTCTCTCTTAAACGACGACGACGACGACGACGACGACGACGACGACGACGACGACTACTACTATTACTACTACTACACAACTACGACGTCGACGGGGCACGATGCGTGTGGGGGCGGTTCGCGCGTAAAATCGTGTCGAGCAGCGACGCTCAGTCGCGCGGGATACGTCGTGGGGTGCGGTTGTTAATATTCGTTGTTGTGTGTTGCGGTGGTGCATAGCGGTGCGTGCGTGCATGCGAAGAGACGAAAAAAAGAAAGACAGGGTGGAATAGAGGGGGAGACAATAAGACGTGCCTCTATCTTGTGCATTTCGCGCGAAGGTGGTGCGGAAGAAGATGCGCGCGTGCCGATAACGATAAGACCGCCGCAGGGATGTGCCTAGCGGGGGGCACTTGGGCCCCCCTGCTGTTGGCGCTCGTGCTGTGCCTGCGTGCCGGCCGAGTCGATGGCAAGAATGATAATTGTGAGTACACACCTCGTGCGTTTTATGTATCGGTTTAAAGAGGGTGACAGAAACGATGATTCTCGCGGGGGTTAATATCTGTACGTGAGATGATTTTCAAAATTGCACACGACGCGCGATGCTTTACGATTTCAGGAGCCATCGCTGGCGAGAGATAAATGGCGAAGATGTATCCGATGAGTGACAGCTAAACTTAAAGGCTCATTCACACGAGACGCGCGATCTACAGTAGCGCGGCTTATTCTTTTGATGTAAATTTGTGTCGGTTAGAAAAACATGATAACGTCTTCTTTGCGAAACATGATAAATGCTGTTACTTTTGCGGTTTAAAAATAGTAACACTTTTACGCGGCACATATCTGCGTGTGAGAACGGATGATCTTGACACGTCTCCTACGCAATCTGTTCTTTCAAAATGACAACACTCAATATAAACTCCTAAATATGTATTCATTCAATTTATCTAATCATTCGTTCAATTTATCTAGTCATTCGTTTTATTTACTCGTGTTTGCTCGCATCTGTTTATTCGCAATTTATGACTTCCGGCAAATTATCTTCGACTTCAAAACTCCCGTGCATGGGAACGTATCAGTTCGCAAGGTCGAACCTCCCGCGTTCATGACATATATTTAAAATTAGGCGGATATGAACAGACTCAGATGTCAATCGCAATTTAACGAAATCGATATCTTCTATAGAAAATTCTCAATTTTTTGTACGTAAAAATTTTCTTCAAGAAATTTCAATGAGATCATAGCGGAAAGCATCTCTTTTCCCGGATCTCTTTTTATTTGTATTGGAAATATGGAGTTGGTCCAAGAATTATAAAAGCGCAAACCACCACGCGAATATTTCGTCAGCTTCTTTCGGAATAGCCGCGGCACAAAAGCGAGATACTTTTGCGACGCATTTCCCGTGAATATTCCCCATCACATCTATCGGAGTCGTTTGCTTTCCTTCGATATCAAGGATAGGGATTCGAGAGGTATCTGAAAATTTACCGTTGCTTCCGCGCGATAACCATATACGACGCATGGCGTACAATAAAATCGTCTCGTATCCGTAAAACGCGAACGGAGAATTCGCGTCACGGATTATCGTCGGTGGCGCGTGCGCGGTTTCGCAAGCGGAACGGGTCAAGAGACACTCCGGTTTCTCCTCTCGCTCTCTTTTCAGCATCCGACCCATACTAAAAAAACACAATTACACGCGTCGTACGACGCGGCTGTATTGGATTACTCCTTCCCTTCCCGGCGTTTTATCGACGTTATCTAATAATTTAGTGGCTACTCCGCGATCTCGGATCTTTCAAATTGTATGTTTGCACGTTACTGTATTTTTACGCTGTACTATATTTGCACGTGGGATATCAAAACCTTTTTTGTTTGAATCTAGGTCGAAGCGAGTTACGACAGAATCACAAGTTAGTGTAATATTTTTACACATACACACACACACACACACAGAAAATACACAGAAAACACACAAGAAAAATCTTTCGGATACATCCCTGTTCTGTTTTTCTTTCTCCTCTTTTTTTCCAAACAAAGACTGAATATTTCTTTCAAACTTGATCAAACACGGGTAAATAACATAAACTATTTGAATCGACAGATTCATTTCGTCGAGTTAATATTTTGCAGAGATAATTTTTCCGAGAATATACATTTTTGAAAGAAAGAACGAACAAATTTTGATGCAATTCCTTTTACATACGAGAGAGAGAGAGAGAGAGAGAGAGAGAGAGAAATATTGACTGCAAAATTTTTCTCACTTACTTTTCGTTCGGCTATAAAATTTATTCTTTACGTGTGTCTGGTAACCTTCTCGCCGCGCGCGCCTGCGGCGCCGGAAAACTTCATCCGCACGGACTTTACGCACGGCGGAAAGTGGGTTGAGCCAAATTCTCACGCCGGCAAGAAGAAAAGTTGGCTTAATGCATTAGGGACGAATGCCGTTGTGTGCGCGCGCCTTGGATTTTACTTGGGATAGGTAAGGTTTGCGATACCGCGCGGCGAAGAATCGATCCTATCGCGACTGGCTACACCAGCCAGCACGAACGTCTACCGTATGTACGTTTTATACGCATACAGACAGTTCTCTCTCTTTCGCCTTTATTATACAAGATACACCGCTAGAAAGTAAACACCAAAGTGTGTCTGACGTACAAATAAAACAAAATTAAAAAAAAAAAAAAAACAATTTCGATAGATTCGACATATTGTACCTATACCTTTTTATTTTTTTGTTTACTCTTGTAACTCAATTTTTTAAATACAATTGCGAATATTTAAAATATATCAAACGCATATAATCAACATGCATTAACAACAATTTATATTGTTGTTATATTAAGGTTATATTAATATTAAGGTTTTTTTATATTAACTTAATTAGTACAAAATAGTATTAATGTATTCGATATAGAATACATTATATTATTATATTGTACGTGCACGTACAATAAGTCAATATGTATTAATATTGTATGTATTACACGTGTATAATTGTATAAATCTGATGGAACATATGTTGAATAAGTAACTATGATGTAATTTTTAATTCAACCACATTGCGGAATGTGAGAATAGATTCTTTTGTAAATTTTGTGAAATTCAATTTTAATTGAAAGAAAAATCACACAATTAAAGCGGACTACGTGAGATATTATGATTTTGACAATTACGCACTTTGATAAAGGAAGTCAGAAGAAAAACTAAATTCCTGTAGCAAGTCACAAAACGTGTGTACACTAGTGGTAAAAAAAAAAAAAAAAAAAAAAAAAACTCAAAAAATCTCATCGGAAAACGACGCGACGCGTTTTAAATTTAACGTTGCATTTCATAAGTTTGTACTTCACGAAGTCCAGGCTCGAGGGCACTTTCCGAAACGTCGATACTCTGTGCGCGACGACGCGGATTAAGTGCCATTTCTACGGCAGCGAAGTTTTACGGGTGGGTTTTTCCATCCTCCCCTCCGAGGCAACGGGGTTCGTATTCAAAACACAAGTATCGTTTCCCTTTTCAATGGGCGTCATTGTGCCGGCATAATTCCAGTCCCGCGATGAAGAATTTTTACGATCGCATGGATTTGTCGCTCTTCCTCTCTCTCGCCTACAATGCCCTCCCATGATTTCATTAGACGCGAATTCCGGCATCGCATCACGGTCGAAATTTTGGGCTTTCATAGCTCGATAAAACGTTTGATCGGATCAATGCGGGGACCAATCGCGGACGCGCGTGGATTTACGAGCATGTTAGCAATGAATGTACCTCGAGAGAACAATAGCGAAATATTTATAAAATACGCCAGATGCGCATGAGTATTTTGACGCAGTAACCGAATCTCGTGCGCTAAAAGCGAGTGCTTTCGCAATAATGATTTATCAATCTTTTTTGTTAAATTTCGCGGAAAATCGAAATTTTGTCTCTTATCGCGCCCGTCATTTCGCGTTACATTGGTGTGTGTGTGTGTGTGTGTGTGTGTGTGATCGAGATCTTCGCGCCAATGTACAGCGAAATTACGCGGAAAACGTTGGCACGAAAAAAAAAGAAAGAATGAGAGAAGAAAAAGGGAAATGGTCCGAACGATCGCGTTTCGCTCGTATCATTGAACTTTACTTCGGCGGGTATATAAGTATACGACGGATCGGGCAATCGATGGCTTTAAAGCCGCAGAACGCGACCGCGAAACCTAGGGTAAGGTAAAACTTTTAAGAGCATCCGCGCGTTATTACGCACCGATGACACTGTTCCCGAGTCGCGTCTTTATTTCCGCAGAGCGGAAGATAGAGAATCCGATGTCGACGTCAATATCGCGAAAGAGGAAAAAGTTTTCGCGCGGATCTCGCGGGCTCGTTTGCGCGACAACACTCACGTGGAAAATGACGCCGAACGTTATATAAATAGAAGCGAGGGGAAAGGTATACTTGTCGCAAGATAGAACCGGATTTATTGTATCACCGATGGAAATGTCTTTGCACCGCGATATAAACGTAAACTTCACGGTCGTTCGATTAGAAATAAACGAACATTGGTGAAGAAACTACAGCCTATCAACAATTTTATATATTTATACGTATATATATGCAAGTTCTTCTCTATTAATAATCTTCATCAAAAATACTTATCTTATGTTCGCACTCCTTCATGCGAGATGGAGATATTGTGTAAATGAGTATTACTCGCACACGGAGGGGTGCGAGTACAGATAACATACAAATACATTTTTTTGCTTTGCGTAGACGTAATGGAGTGTGTAAGAAAAAAAATTTACATTCGTCTTGGAAGGGCAAACAGATATACGATATTTCTCCCTCCCTAAAAACGATGACGCGGCCTTCCACAGAAGACAGATGCAGATAATATCGCGCGCTTTCTTTCTCTTTCTTTCGCGGCGCGTATTCGCGCGAGAAAACTTTTGCGATGTGCCTGAGCTCCTTCAAGTGCTCGGAGCAAAGTGCTCGGAACTTAATATGATAGCGCTCGGTTGGCGCTCAGACGAGCCGTGGTGCGCTCGAAGAGAGTAATATTGATCGACGAAGCAGCTTACATCGTGCCAGGAGGGAGAGAGAGAAAGACAGAAAGAGCCACACACAGCGAGAGAGGGTGCGAGAGAGAGAAAGAGAGAGAGAGAGAGAGAGAGAGAGAGCCAGAGAGAAAGGGCGATGAAAGAGAGGGGAAGGACAAGAGGGTTGGAGGGCGAATTGAGGAACAAGAGGGAGGGTCGCGTTGGATGGTGGTGAGAGGGGGTGGTTGCCGGAGGGTCGTAGGGCTGACGCGCACCATCATGACCAAAAGGTCTCCTTTCCTCTCGATGTCGTCCGCCTCTCTCTCTCTCTCTCTCTCTCACTCTCTCTCTTGCTCTTTCTCTCTTTCTCTGTCTCCCCGTCTGTTCCTTTGCCTTTCTCTCTCTTTCTCTTTTACTCGCTTTCTCTCTTTCTTTTTCACCCTCGTACTCTCTCGTTTCGCTTCCCTGTCTCTCCCGCGGTTGCTCGTTCTCCTCGTCCGCAAAGCCTGGCTCGTTTCGCACGCGACTTCACGTGAAATTCGAAACTTCGCAGTGACATTACACCGAGCGATCCACCGGACGGACGGATCGAAAACCGCAGATCGATACGCGACGTAAATGGACGTGCGCGTTTCCAAACAACCGGTCGACAATCGCGGCAGCGATGGAAGGCATTTATCGGCATTTATTGGCGCGCATCGGCGCGAAGAGTTTTTGAAAAAAAAAAAAAAAGAAAAAAAAAACAAATCGCAATCCATGCGAAACGCGCATAAAACAGCCCGCGCGACAATAATTTCGCGTGCGCGACGAATTTAACGGTTGTATAGAGCTCCGGACAAATTCAGTTACGAACGAAGGGGATTATTAAAAAGGGAACACTGTATTTTAAAGTTTTTATACACCGACTGCTGCGCGGAGCAACTTTTCCGCAAAACGAACGCGAATATGTACATATATATAATAATGTTTAATATACGAAAAAACATTAATTATTACTGCCGTAAAATTTCTGCTACTTGATTGATCTTTTACACACGCAGAGCTAATTTTGTTGGAAACTTTGATAATCGCGATATTTTTAAATTTATTTCTATACGAAAATCCGATTCAATTCGAACGGCGCGGTTACGTCTCAACGATAAATTCTTCCGCGAATTTCGAGTCGACCTTTTCTCAGCAAATATTTGAACGAAGATTTAATTGCGAGGATATTCAGTTGTGAAGATTAAACGATCTCGACGAATTAAGTTTCAAGAGTGTAACTGGACTAACGGAATCTCTTTTCTTTGTCAATTTCGAGACAAGATTAAATTTCTGTGTGTGTACTTCTTATTTCTCTTCTCGAACTCTCTCTCTCTCTGCCCGTTCCTAGCGAATAGAAAGTGTAATTATATTTATTATGAGAGACTGATACTCTCTCGTCGCACAGTAAACGGCGACTGTCTCGAAATTGTCCGCAAAATTGAACGGAGAATAAATAAATAATGAAATATTAATCTCTCGCGTTTCTTATTACTGTTTTACGACACATTTTTGTCACGATAATATAATTTCGCAAGCTTGCAAACAATCGCAGGAGAAAATGTCGAGTTTGAACCGTCCTGTAAGTATTCTCGACTTCGCGGCGGGAAACGAAATGCATTACGGTAAAGTGGTTTATTCCTCGCGAATGTCAGACATCCGAGTAAAACAGGCGGAAGGAAGTCAGATCGCTTCGTCGTTCCGAACGAATATGCAAGGGCGCATTCCGATGGTCATCGCCCCCGGGTAACGTTATTTACGCTGGCGTCGTGACCGCCGGTGGAAATAGCGGCGGCCGCCCTTATCTTCACGGGAATCTTCGTGAGAAACTCGTTCACCTACTTCCCTTTCCCTCGCCCGAGAGAAAATGTTCTCGCCCCGGATGCGAACACGGTCTATCGGCAGCTGCGAGGTCGCGCCATGCGGAAAACTATCCCTCGCCGCGAAACGAGACGAGCGGAAACTTTTCAATCGAATTTCTTGTTCCGCGCGGCGTCATCGTCTTCTTCCACGGCGGCGTACAGCCGGTCGTCTCGTTACGGGGCTTTTTATTTTCGTTTCTCTCGTTCCCGCGGATCGTCCGACCGGAACGGAATCGACGGCGCCGAAAGAAAACCCTCGATGATCGCAGAAATCGCAGCGGAAGAGGAAAAGCTCCGACCGAAACGAGCGGATTTATATCTGTTCGCGCGCTCTTCCGATTGTCCATTACATATATCTATTTTTTGTCATCGCGTTACGTAGTCAAAGTTCAGTTTCAGCGATGTCTGTTATATGTTTTCTTCAACAAAGCGAAATGTTTCCTGCGCGCTTGCAAAGTCCGTCGATGTCTTTCATCTATTTTTCCCGATTCCAAGTTTTATCGGATTATGCATTACTTGCTGCGAACAATCAGAACTTGATTGTTTCAGAGAGAGATTCCAACTTGTCTGTGTAAAACGACATTTTATCAATAAAAATACAAAAGTGCGAGAAATTAACGATCAAGCGTCACGCTGCTGCGCATTTCCCGTATATTTCTCTCGATATAAAGAATAAAATGTGAAACCGCGCGCGAGGACAGACTATTACTTCGCGAGTCCGGCAACACGCGATCAATAAATGCACACCTAAAAAGTAAGGACGAAATAAAATCCTCGGCAATCCACCGAGGCAATCTCGACTCGACGATCCCCGGAGATTCGGATTCGCCGTAAAGCAGTTCGTTCATTCGGCGTAACAGATTAATCCATCGACGCTTCTGTGTACAGCCTCCTCTCTCGCCATAAATAAAAAAAAAAAAAAAACAAAATGTCTTATTTAAATTAATATCGCGAGACTTAATTGCTTAACGATGATCCATAGATTTTTCTCTTTCCGCTGATTCACAAATCGGCCACACGTCTCTGACGTGTGTACGAAACCGTACATCCTCTTATCTCTTATCGGGCGCGCAATAGACCGAGATTAATCACGGTTACATTGCGATTGAGTCTATGAACTCATTATTCCGACGATGCGCGTATCAATCGACTGGCAATCGATTGAATAATTCGACTCAGCTCGGTACGAACATTGAACACACCGACCGATATCGTAGTCGGACTGCATTTAAACGGTTACGCAAATCGACGGAGTCGGTTCTTGAATGAGAGTGTAAATGATTAAGTGCGGAAAGGGCGGGCCCCGTTCTTGATCGATGTCCATCTGAATACCCATTCGAACGTGATCGCTTTGCGACTCAGTCAATGTAATGCCCGAGCATTTTCGCGTAAAGACATATACATAAACGATCCGACGGGAGCGAAATTATCGCAATACAAAGTGAATATAAATTAAATAAGTAGACGCGAAGAGCAACGCCAAGATCTGACAAATATCAATTTGAAGGACTTTACACCAAGAGATTCCAAGAGAGACTGTAACTTTTACACATACCGAATGTTATCTTTGATTTATCGTATTGTGTCAAAAAAAAAGAAAGAAAAAAAGAAAAGAATAACGACGTTCATCGGTAAAGAAGAAATAGAACACATCGACTCGATTTATCTACGATCGGGGAGTACGACAGTCTCTATATCGTCGATCCGGAATGCCACCTGCGCGTGCTGTAATACATTACTTAACGGCGAGTCACGTTTTTCCTGTTCACCCGCTACATCCAGATGTGCAACGCACCGTACGTGTTCGACGAGCGCGTACATGCACATACGTATGTGTGTGTGTGTGTTGCACGAATTCCGGGTTTTGATAGAAAACATTTATTAGCGCGATACGATGCCGAGGATACGAGAAGGACGAGACGTCTAACACTTCGTAAAAGATCCGAGAATTCCACTTGGATCAACAACAGACGTTTATTCGTTCCGGAGAGAAAGAGAGAGAGAGATACGATCTTTCCGAATAAGCTTTGTGCGCTTCGAGCGAATCGATGACGCGCGCACGCGACGTAATGACCGAATGATCGCGTTAATAACGCATTCGCGCCTCGCGTTCATTGCCTCTCTCGTCCGTTTCGCACTCTCGCAAATCTTGGGGCACGCGCGCGCGGACTAACGCAATCATTACATGTAATTGATCGCAATCGCTCTCTCGCCGCAACGCACCGGGTTTCCCGCGGTTGTTTATTTTAGATAACCCTCCACGTGTGCTGCACCCACACTTCCCGACATGGCCGGAAACGCGCGCGTGGGGAGCAACGATCGTTTGCAGGTTGCACTTTAGCCTGCAAGGTAAACGTCACGGGCTCCCGGTCTCCGGGAGCAAGTAATTTTGATGTTACTGCCGGAACTGCAAAGGGATGGTAATGGCGGAAGAAACCGGGAGGCGAGGGGGGGGGGAAGGGGAAGAAGGAAGACTTGAGAGACGAAGACCGCAGAAGCAGAGAGAGAGCGCGAAGTTTCCAGAACTGCAACCTCTGTTGCCTGTCCCGAAATATATGTTATGGCGCAATGTCGACGAAACTCTGTACACACATATATATACATATATATAAAGAGAGAGAGAATGAGAGAGAGAGAGAGAGAAAGAGAGAGCGCGCGCGATCGCAATATTGCTCTAGAGCTCTGGCGCGCACGAAGTGCGGTGTGCGTCTGTAACTTATTTCCCGACTGCGTTGACTGCCGACTGTCGTGCATTCGTTATCATTCGTTTTAAATGCAAATTCGCCCGGTTGCAATCGCGCATTAACATCGCGGCGTTATATTCGTCGCAAGACGCGTTCGTCGCGTCATATGAAATTTTCAGCGCCGATTCCGAAAAAAAAAGAAAAAAATCATGTAATTTTTATCTCCGTACGGAGCGATTTTTGTGCGCGCAAAGCGGAAACAAAGTGGACGTTTCACCGCGCACACATCTCGGGAAAGATATTCGTGAAATAAATCGTGAAATATTTGTGCGGCGAAATCTCGCTTCTGTAATTCCCGAAAATATCGAACTGTGCGCTAATTATATTCCGAATAACTTTCCAATATTTTTTTTTATCTTTGAACGGATCAAAATTTGACAATGGAAAATGTTGAGAAAAATATGAATTTTTTTCATTATAATTGTTTGAAATGCAACGTATTTTTACACTTGATCCCGACAAAGTTGCGACAAAAAAAAAAACGTTTACAGTACGTGATTTATCCCTTCCCGCGCAAGAAAGTCAGAGACCGATTAACTCCCGTCCCGTCTGTTTGCCGTTTTCTTTACAGACCAGATGAGCGACATCTGCAAGAAATACTATCTGCGGGATCTCTACAGGAAGATAGACGGCGCCGTTCTTACTTCGCAAAATGAGAGGGAGCTCGATTGCACCATCACTTTCCAGACTCACAGCATCCTCCAGCGGTTCATGCTCCGATTCGATCAGCTGCAGTTAGACTGCAACGATCATCTCTACATCTACGATGGCGCGCACGCGGTCGGCAGTTACAAGGTAAGTCCGTTCGTGTGATAAGTCCATGGCGTGTGCGTTAAAGGATATTATCGCGCGCGGACCCTTCCGTTCGGCCTTCGCGAATTATCGTGCGGACGCTTTTGATAAGATGTAATGGATATCGATTCGGTTGATAACGTAACGGGGGGGTCCGAACTCTCAGAGCAAAGAGAAAAATTTAATGACGAAGAGAAAGAATTAAATTCAGACCGATCGAAATCGGCCGGTAATTTTCACCGAATCCGACTTCGAGAACGAAATTGACTTCTGCACGTTTTTTCTGTAAGGAGAATCGAAAAAGTGACGTGTATTAGCATCGAAAATAGAGAACGCGGTCACCTTAATCCGATTTAAAATCCCGCTCGAAATGTGTCACGTTGTAAATATAATTCTCGTTACCGATCAGCGAATATGTCAAAATGCGCGAAAAATCAAAAATACACATTTGCACAATTTTCTATTGAATAAACAGGTTTTCGAGCTTTCAGCTCGATTTATATAGTGCGAGTAACGCGTTGCGAAAAGTCAGTTTGAACAAGCGCGAGTTAAGTGAGCGAAGAACAAGCACACCGACTAGATCGCCTCGAGACGATGAAATCGGGGTCAAGGCGAGATCGCGAGATCGCATAGAGCACGTATGTTATTCTTGTGCAAAAATAAACGAAATTTATTAACGCGCAGATTTGAGTGCCAGATTATTAAAACTGATTTACCTTGAAGCTGCTCAACGCGAAATATCTTGACATCAAATTGGTAACTTTTATTCCTTCAATTCGTGGATATATTTTTCTACGCGAACGCAAAACCGGGATAGAAAGTTCCGAGGAACAATTAACTCGCGCTCAAGATTGCGTCGAATCGACGAAATTTAACATATATATAATACACATATTAATTAGCCGAAATAGCGGACTCGTGCGTGTTTACCAGCGCACGATGTTGGTTAAACGCGTAAACAGTACGTGCTGATAACAATGGCGCGCGTTAGAATGTAATGAATATTATTTTTCAATTACTCCGCGATAAATTTTATTGCGGCGCGCAAGTTTCATACAGAAGTTAATTATTTAGCTACTTAACGCTGTACGGCATGAAGGTGTTTAAAGGATCAGCTGGGAGCCATTAAAACGCGGCAATTTCCACTGAAATTGCCGCGTGGCTCGTGTTTCAACTAGAAATTGCAAGCGATATTAAACGTGCTAATACACGAGTATTGTACGAGTATGTATATATATGTACGGTCTCGCGCGCAATCGCGCGCGAGGCTGAAAACAAAAACTCACCTGCAAATGGAAATATGTACGACGCGTCGTCTCGCGTCTGAAATTATAATATTATGAAATTTTATCTCTTCCGTCGTGCGCCATCTGTGGCGAGTTATTTACGCGCGACAAAACATATATTCGCGCTCTGAAATTATAACACTTTTAGACAGCAATTTTTTTGTTTTTTTTTTTAAAATCCTTCCCTTCACACGTTACGTTTTACGTAATTTAGTCACTCGACAAAACACGGAAAAAAGTTGAAGCACGAAGATTAATTGTCGTGCGTGTCTGCGTGTAAATCAGTGTAAAAAAAAAAAAAAGAAAAAAAAAACAATTCCTATCTCCGAGCGAAGTTGGCTGAAGCGCGCCGTTTATACGCGAGACTTTTATCGTTTTTTCGAAGAACGAAGACATTTGAAGGGAACGTTTCGAATGGAACAAAAATAAATCGACACATTAAAATTCGCGTCGCGAAATACCATAATTTTTCAGGCCACAATTGCTATCGAAAGATCGCAGTAAGTGTATGAATGAGTTCTTCACAACAGATGTTTGACTCTAATACCACTTTAATAAATATTCATTATTTATCTCATAAATATTGCACCACCATAGTTCTGCTAACTTAAATTCGTCTCATTTTGTTATTATGCGAGGCATTTGCTTCGGGCAGATGGGATATGAGAAGTGCGAGCAATTTAGAGGGATCTCTCCCGAGATTAAGATTGCAGATTTTGTGGCGCGTGACGAAGACGACGTCAACGAGCTGAAGAGAGCTCCTCGCGGCGAACGATGTCGTTCGACGAATCGGCCATCAACGTGAGAGGAGCGTGACTGACGTTGCACTCACGCAACGTTTTATGATTCGTCGTAAAACGATCTTTCTTCGGTTTCTCCGACGAGAAGCACAAGTCAACGCACCTCTTCGTCCTAATTGCCGGTCTATCGATCATAGACATTGTAAGCTAACTGCGTGATGTACAACGTAATTTTTCCACATTTAGAATGAACACTATGTTGCGAGAGAGAGAGAGAAAAGGAAAGAAAGGAAGAGAGAGGCGGTTCTCTCTTCCTCTCTTCGGCCGCGAGGAGGTTGAATTTTAATGTATTCCCGGCTCCCATTATGCATTCCGAGCGTGGCCGGCGCGGGACAGTGGAAACTTGCGCCATTAATCAAGATTCGTTTCTTGAGGGAAGGTTGCGAGAGAGCGGGTTCAGATCCGCGCGCGCGCGCGCGTCCCTTGTTTCAAGTTCCTTCCTTCGATATCTTTTTTTTCTCTCTCTTCTTTTTGCAATCGAAACGAGATACGCCTCCGGCACGTCTTCATTAAACAGTACTTTCCGCAGAAACTTTCGCGAGGAGCAAGCAATTTTGTTAGGAAAAAAAAAAAAAAAAAAACTTGTATTCTTTTGTATCTCAAATAAGTAGCAGTTCACAGCTTCCGCAACTTTGTGCGAGGGAGACGCAATCGTTTGTCTCTCTTATTGTTGTTGTTTCAATTATTAAGATTCGATCAAGCGCGTATAGCGTCGACTGCCGCCGATGCTTTTTGCGCGCGCACTTTCGCGGAATGTTATTTGCGTTATTTTTTTTTTTTTTTTTTACGAAGAGAGGCGCGCGCTCCCTTTGAAAAATGAATACATTTTTTACGGTTCACTCCCGAAGTGAACATTTCGCGGATGTGCGTATTCGAGCGCGGGTTTATTTATTAAGCGCACTCAATTGCGCGTCCACACCGGTCGTAAACAACCTTCCTCGTTCGTGCGTTCCGACAGCGGAACAAAGTGGTCGAAACGACGCGCAATTCGCGCCGCGCGCAAAACTACATGATCGCACGATTATTTTTGTGTCTAAACGACATTTACTTGTGCTCTAAGAAATTCGTTTCATTTTGGATTGTATTTGAATTATATATCTCGATTAATCGAACAGAGAAAAGGAGGAAACACAAATTCTGCGAAAAATGTTTGCGGCAAATGATATTGATTGTTCAATTTTTTTTCCCAACGTTACGTAAAACTAGCCGCATCTTATGCTCCGGACCACCCTGTGTGCGGTTTCCGCCGCGATATTCATCGAAGCGCGCGAGGCGAGTAGGTACCTACGCCTATCTCGCGCATAAGTTACGAAAAATAAACGACGTCGTAGCGCAGCCGCGTTGTAGTCTCAGCGGAATATTTTTCTAATTTAAATTACCCCGTGTATACTTTTCGCCGCATATCATTCGCGATACCGCGGCACATACACGAATTCACACATGTGTGTGTGTGTGTGTGTGTGTGTTAGCGCACACACATACCTATGACGCTGCGCGCACAGATACACGCGTGTGACGCAGGGCGGAAAGCCAGAGAGCAATGCAATTTTGCATAATGGCGCTTTAACTTTAATCTTTTTTACGACTCTCGTAATGGGCCGTTAAGCGCGCTTTTTTATTGCGTAGCTTTCTCCTTATTTTCAAATATGCCACCAGTCCTCTCTCTCTCTCTCTCGCCGAGAAACTTCGTCCGCTAATATATGTAATTTTAGTCGTTCTCGCGCGCCTTTACCTTTTTTGTGCGTCTTTGACGTTTCGCTGTTTCTTCGCAGCAAAGCGACGCGTTTCGCGAAAACAGAGATATGTTATATTCTATATTATCGCGCCGCAACCATAGAAAATACAAGATGCATTATTCATCTCCTTTATGCGGGAACTTTTTAGCGGAAAAAAATCATAAATGTACGCAAATACGAGGGTAAGTGTGAATGAAGAGGCAACTCTTCAAAGTACTAAGTAAAGTTTATTATTTCTCCCTCGCGTCGTTGCGGAAAAAGTTAGTTTTAATTTTAAAATCGCGTACTGGATGTGTATGATAATTCTCCTTCCCTACTTTTTTGTTTTCTTTTTTCTATCTCTCGCATATCGCGCGTGCGAGAGGTAAAAATTCTTCGCGCAAAAAAAAGAATTATCCGCACGACGCATTCCAATTGGAATAACCTGCCATTTTATTAATGCGCTTTGAATATTCAATTTGTTAACGCGTGTCTTCGATACGTTCTCTGTGTTACGCGAATGCTAACGCGATATATAATCTTTCGCGCGTGTAAATAAAAATGCGCGGAAATTCGGGGGGGGGGGGGGGGGGAAATTCTCCCGTTATTGTCGCGACAATGCCGCGCGGTTTTAATTTTCAAATTGCGTTATCCTCTCGCGACCGTGTCGCTAAGAACACGATCGTATTTAACGGAATCCGTTTCGAATGTTTGTTTTTTCTCGTACTTATTTCCGACTGCGCGATTAATTTGCATCCCAGGACTCGGGAAAACAAACAAACGAGTGAAGTAGTTCTAATTTCGCAACTAGTAATTAACTTGGCCCGCGAAACCAACTTCGTGTCGACGAAAAAGAAACGCACGTGGAAAAAAATGTTCCTTAATCGTCACGTCAAATAACGCAATCAACTCTTTATCGACGCACTTGTTATTGTCAGATTGTGCTTTTCTTCGTTTGCTATCGAAACGAGAAAGCGTAAATATTAAGACTCTCAGCAATTAGAAGAAAAATTAGATGTCGATCGCTTTTTATAAGATTTTTTATCAAGTTTTATCGTAACGCTGCGAGTTGTGAGCTTGTTTATTAAACGTCCCGAGTTTCTGGAATAGCGTCTCTCTTTCGTCGTTTTTTCGAACGTCGAGAAGACGGATCGTCGACAGAATGAGGTCGCGGGAAAAAGTGGCTCTCGCGACCTATCGAAAACTGCAAACAAATAATATCGAGGACGTAAAACGTGTGTCGCCATTAGATATGCCTGCTTTGATCGCGCGAAGCGAAGTTACACCCTCCTTTTGCGACTGAGAGGATAAGGCTCCCGGTCATTAACGGATGAACTTGGAAGCGCGCGCGGGATCCGTAAATCCGCCTGAATCCGCCGAAAGCCTCCCGACTGGTCTCTCTCTCTCTCTCTCTCCCCCTCCCGCCGGTTGTATACAAACTCCGCGTGCGAATATCTCGAGATATTGATAATGGAAGGGCGGGAGATGATCCGTGGCGTCTTCTCCGCGTTTCAACATTGAAACGCCGCTGCTAAATACCGCTCTTACTAAGTACACTGGGATATTACAGAATGCTCCTATCTCTCTCTCTCTCTCTCACTCACTCTTTCTTATGTATATATAGCGCTTTAGATTAATCCGCGGGGTACCCCTCGAAGGCTTAACCCGGGGAAAATAGAAATCCCTCGTTATTGATGTGAACCAATTTCGCCTGATTCCATGACGGAGACCCTCGTTTCGAACACAGTTGCTTGTAATAAAACGAAAAAATTATCGCGAGTATTACGTCGTGTATTCTTGTAGCTCACAAATAACTGAAATAATAACTAACAACTTTGAGGAAAAAATAGTCAAGTTTTAATAATATAGTCGTTATTTTTCGCCGGAGTTTTTCCATGATTTTTTTTTTTTTTTTTTCAACAAAACATTTTGCTCCGCGCGTACGCGTACTGATACATGCACTCGCGAACTCTGCGAGTTGTAAAGAGGCATCAACATTGAACGGCCAACTTTTCTGTAATGCAATTTTGTTGCATCTTTCTCTCTTCCTCACTTTCTGTTTTTCACGTCTCTCGATGTTATAGCGAGAGATGTGATAATAAAACTCTCAAGCTATCTCAAATATATATACACGCGAGTTCATGATGTAACGCTGTGGTATATATTATGCAATACTATATATTTTTATCGCGGTGTAAGTGTCCGTCATAAAGCTTGGTTATAAAAATAATCCCGGAAGACCAAGCAAATTGCATATCTCACAATCGATAGTGCGACTTGTAATCAATCCGCTTTAATTATTTGTTACGTAACGAAGTCGAAATATTATAAATATTTTGATGATTTCGCGTTTTCGAGAAAAATCGCGGAACTTATATAATATATCCGACGTGCGAGGATTTTCCGTCGATTTCCGAAAAACCCCCGTCGTGTTTTAACATGATCGCGCGCATATCGCGGCACCATTCAACGTTGCGTTAAAACGCAACGTGTTCCCGCGCGGCGTCGGAGGCGGAAAAAATTGTTTTACCGAAGCCGAAGGCAAATTTGTTCTACCTTCGTGCACGCGCGGCTTTGCCGAGGCTTTTAGTTTTCGCATTTGCTTCCGCCGGTAGCGCCCGGTTAAGCCGCGTTTTTCTTCTCGCTCTAACCTGACGGCTGCTCGGTCCAGACAAAGGCTTAAGCTTGTAGTCACGTCGGCTCCACGCTAACTTTTAGAGTGTCTTCAGCACACATACGATTTTCCATTTAGTTGTCAGACACAAACACGACAGCTCGGAAAATCCGCGCGTTCTTACGTCGTATAGACGCCTGAAAATGTTAACAGCTTACGTTCTCGGATTAGATTTAGATTGTAGCTTTTGTTTTTTGTACTTTGTCTCTCGTTTTGCTAAATGTGAGGTTTGAGCAATATAATTTGCGTCAAACTGTGAGAAAAAAATTATTCTAAAAAATTTGGCTGCGTCGAAATCGTACAATGGTATTCGAAATATTTTGCGGAGACGCCTTTTCGAGATTTTTAAGTTGGCAAAATTTTTTATATCAATCGACAATTACGACCATAAATTTCTTGTGTCTATAAATTTTCGATTGAACGAATTTACGTGCAGTTTATTTCGTTTTAAGTTTATTTTGATTTGAAACGTGCAATAATAACAACGCGTACATTGAAATACGTACACCTATGCGCGCTATTATCATCCTGGATTACGAGCTGATTCAACGACTGTGTTACGAACGTACTTGCGAGCGTAGTTGACGAGCTACGTAAGGGTGCGATGCGATAAAATAAAACGAGCGAACTGCAGAAAGGGATGAGACGCGCGCAGCCCTTCTCTTCAGCAGCCGCCATTCGGCTGCTGAAGGATTGTTTCTCCGTCCGCTCTACTGCCAACTTTCTCACGTCCGTGATTGCGTCGGTGTGCGAGTAATGATAACGTCGACTTGAACTTTCTTACAGACGCGATATCGCCCTCGAGAATTTGTGCAGTGCTTACCGTGGAATTTCGCAAGTTTCCGGAAGCTGTGCAGAGCACAACTCCCTCCTCCCTCCCTCCCCCGTCGAAACGCAGCGGTCGAGACGAAAAGAAAGGGGGAGAAAGGGGGTTACCTAAGAGAGTTATCGTAAAGCGTTGCAGCGTTAAGTTGACCGAATTTATGCTAGTTGCTCTGCCATAACCCCGACCGGTTACGTCGTGCCGATATTCCACAGTACTCCGCAAACACGCAATTTTGAAAAGCACACGAATCACGAGAAAAAGGAGGAAGAGAGAGAGAGAGACGAAGCTTTGAATTCGCGCTTCAATAAATTGTACAAGATATTCTGCAAAATTATCGCATACACGAGACACGTGATCTCAATTAATTTTATCTAATTACACTGTCGACCGTTACATTTCGCACTTATCGCTAAAAAGCGACGTGATTCCGCTGAATCGCGCGATCTGAAAGTTCGACGTGACCAAAGACGTAAACACATGTCACACAGTGTTATCTAATTTTCATTAAAAATATTACGAAGTTTTTCGAAACACACACACACACACACACACAAACATACGATTGTGCGATGTTTCGAGTAAATGGCGACTTCTCTTTATCAGAATAAAACACATAGTAGTTTTATCTCATATTTTTGTTGCTATTACATGCGACGCTGTTGAAAACAACAAAACATTATCGATAATTTGAAAAAATTTCACTTAAGCAAAACTGTAAAACAACTTCTATTTTTCACTCGCGTTGTTTTAGTCAGATTATTATTCACTTTTTTAGCGCGATAAATAATTCCAGTTTAATTTTCTCAAAATGTGCTGGCTGCATACACGCGACAGGGATATTTTGTAACTTATTTATCCAGTTTTTTTTTCTCTATTTTGTTATAATTTTCATTCGCGCGATGAAAAATCCTCCATGAGAAAACTGCTGCAACACTTAGCGTGTGTAATATTACGATCTGTTTACATTCCAAAATTTTAATTACTTATTTTCACTTAACATTAGTTAGTTTCGTCTGTTTTATTTGCGAATATATAAACGAGAAACTCCGCCTGGATATTTTCAACTCTACACATTTTTTTTCCCCGTGCTTATTCGTATAAATCGTTACTCGGTTATATTTTGCGATTGAAATAAATTGGGGTAACTCGACGCGCGCGCGACGAAAGACCAGCTTATCCCCCCCGAAAACGACAGAGATCGCGAAAGTCTTCGCATCGGAAAAAACTTCAAGATGCCGACAACCGTCTTCTTCTTCGAGCTTTATCATCTCGTGAATGAAGTACTTCAAGTTGTGTATTTTCTGTTTTTCCAGCCACACACTTTTCTCGATACATTTATCGTTTTTTTTTTGTCTCAAATTATATTTTTAACACTACGTATAATTATCTTATAAGTTACATTGTGGTGTTTTGTCTTCGAAATTATTACGAATAAATGAGAATCAAATGACATTGTAAAATCCATCTCTCGGATATCTCTCAAAGAGCTTTTGATTCGAATTTCTTTCATTAACGTTATCTTTCACCCGAAATATCGCGTTTCTAGACACGGAAATTACGTCGTGTTCTTTACCTGCCAATTAATTATCTCGTAGACGCAGGAAGCAAGAAACGTATCGAATTTGCGAATAAACGCGCCAATTCAAGAGTCGTCTCGCGTTAATAAAAGCCCGAATTGTTATTTCACGTTCGCGCGAACTACAATGTAACGAGGAAGCGGGAATTCTGTTCAGCTCTTATAAACTTTTCGGTTGTGCAAATATAATTTACATACATTCACACACGCGGCGCGCGAACATAATGCACGATGTTAACGCACTTCGTTCGTTCGAACACACGCACGGACAATGTCTCTCGACATTGAATCTCAAGCGACGAACGAGAGACAAATTTCAATGCGCGCTCGCGATTGACGCAATTGACCTTAAACCCAGGACTCTTCTTTATCTCGAGGTGATAAATCCACCATCTTTGATCTGCGCGCAAAATCAGGTCGTTGTTAACCGACCGATATTTTATACGAAGCGTCTTCTTCTCTCGCGGAGACGAGTCGTGTTCAAAAGAGAGCTGTGCGCGTTCGCGATAAGATCGCATAGCTGATTCGAAAAGCGCCTTTCTCGAGGAGGGCCACGAATTTACATTCGCCACCGTAGAAATATCCGATCGTACGATCCGCAGGATCGATAAATCCGTAGTCGAGAGGGGACGACCGAGATTGAGTCATTAGTTACGGGGATAAGACTAATGACCCGATCCCCTCGAACGCGATAAATCAGTTTCCCGAGCGAGTGAACTTATTCGGCTTACATCAGACCGAGCTCCGCGCTATGTAACCGACCGTAATGGCGAACACATATTCGGAGGGAAGGAGAGAAGAGGGAACGAGTAACGTACTGTGGCCAGGCCGCGGCGGGCGGCGTATACCGGTCGGCCGGGTAACGCGTGTAGTAAATTCGCAGTTATGAGCTGGTTCTTACGACTGCTCTAACCGTCCGGTGATTTATGCGCCGTACACGAACGGCGCGATAACGCGATTAACGTTGCGTCCATTAACGATGCTGCAAGTTCGAATTGGGCGAACGCGTCTCTCGCGCGCGATCGATTTCTTTCTTCGAATTCTGCGGACAACCGATTGCCGGCAACTTTTCGCGCGCTCGAAAAAATTATTCCACACTTTCCGTTTTTACGATTCGAAAAGTGTCTCGTTGCTAAGGCGATAATCGACACGATGTTATCGATGAGAAACAAGTATTTCGGCCGTAATGAGTTTACATGTTTTTTTTTAATTTCGCACGTTCCTTCGCGATTCATTATCTTGACAAGAGAAAGATTCGGGAGTGCGATATGTCGACACGTGTTTACTCTTCGATGTCGCGAATTTTCGACTCGCAAATGTACTTGCTATGTACGGGGTTCGAACGTAATTTTATCAAAATATACAATGTAAAACGCTAAAAACAAATTAGTATAATAATAAATTAGTATAATAATAAATTGGATGATTAGTATAATAATAATTTAAATGAGAATAATTTGGAAAATTAATTTTACATAGTTTGAAATATTCGTGATTCCACCAAATAATATAATAAACATACGCGAATGCTCACTCCTAACTCGAAGAATTAATTATGAAACTTATGTAACCGCGACATACACAACTTCATTTTAACCTGTTATGTGAGAAATAAATTATTCCTTTCCTGTGAGAATGTGTATGTGTGTGCCTGGCTATTGTGTACAAACGGATTACGCGGAATGTTTCTGTAAATTCCGGTTTGTGTTGTTTAAAACAGAAATTAAAATTATCTCCCCATCAATATATATATGTGCACACGTATGTATAAGTTTTCTAATCGTTTTTTTTTCTTTTAACACACCATTAGTCTGTACTTTTCCATTTCCATTAGGCGAAAAGCTCATTCGAATGTTCGTCTCGTCGAGAGATTATTTCCTGTGTGTATGACCGATGAATATCTATTCTATACGTGAGGATGATATCGATCGAGCAGTTTGCCTTGAGAATTGCCTTTTGTAACTATCAACGAGTTTGAATATTCTACGTACTTCTCCTTGCGCACACTCGGATCTCTGAAGGTGTCTGATTGTATACGCCGACATTGTTGATTCAACAGAAAATTAACCAGTAATAATCACATCTTACGCAAGGTTTGTACGGACTGAAATCGACGGAGATGGTTAATCGACGGATTGATGAGTTTGCTGAAAAAACGTCAACTTGTCACCGTTCGCGGAAACGTTTCGTTACAAGGGAACGAAAATTATTCATTTTGTAAAATTTGCAGAGAAATCGACCGAATTTCGAAATCGTACAATTAAATTTAAATGTAAAAAAGTTTGCAATTTGCGGAGGCTATCCTTGAGCGAATAGCCAAATAGAAGGATATTGCATATATTATATTACAATAACTGCCGCTCGCGAAGTTTGTTTTTTGATTGCATCTTTAACGCACAATTTACACGCCGGCACGTAATAAGGATCGTTCAATTTCCAAACTCGCCGTTTATAACGTGGACCATTACGCATTTACAAGATTAAAACATCTTCCAGATAATTCCTACCAGGTAATTCAATTGAACTTATCACCGCTATGTTCTTTTAATTAAAATCATTAGTTCTTTCGTCGCTTTCCCTCAACGTGCCGTTTCCCTTCTCTCAATTCATTCGCGCGATTCCACAATACGCGCATATATTTTATCTCTTACTCGGCCGCTTATCTCATTGTTTCTTTTGTTCCTTCTCGCATACACTCACGTGCCCGTATGTATTTTTCTTCTCTCACGTTTGCACAACAATCTTCACTCTTGATTGGTATATTCTCTCGAGATTATTCTCTCCGAATCAGCGATCACGATCGTATACGATCGTATAAATAGTGCAACGCGGATGTTAAGCTCGATAGAAGTTTGTTGCGAGCGCTCGATTATGTCACTTCGTCGCTCTCTTCGGATACACGTCTACCTGGCGTTCGTCGTCGCTGTTGCGGCAATTTACGCCAGCACAGGTAAGTGAATATTTAATTTTATCCTATGACTCGTGTCATTTATTTGTCTTTAGACGAGGTTATTAAAATTTTATAAATAGAAAGAAATAACTTCTTATTAAGCAAAAAAAAAAAAAAAAAAAAGCGCTGCTAATCCTGCGAC